>PVIJ01006390.1:0-92602 GCA_004024925.1 Scalopus aquaticus | reverse complement strand
TATAGTCCTGTTATAAGTGAAACCATTCGATATTTTTCTCTTTCTTTCTGGCTTATTTCACTGAGTATGATCCCCTCTAATTCCATCCATGTCGATGCAAATTGCATGTGTTTATCTTCTTTCCATGCTGAATAGTATTCCATTTTTAAGAGTTCTTCATATACAGAATGCTAGCAGATATTATTGCTTGGGCCCTCTAACAGGGTTCTCTCTGGGAAATTGTGTAACTGTTCTATAGGTGGGAGCTGGGGAAAAGGAAAATAATTCCTGGATAACCCCTTAATTCAGCTCTGGTGATGAGGAGTTGGAGGGAGAGGGACCCACAGATTCCTCAGCACAAGGTTCCTTAGCACAAGCTTCTAAGTCTCGGTGACGGGGGAGGAAAACCAGGACTTTCAGCACCTGGCTTTAGATACCTCAGACATCATCTAGGAACCGTGGTTACTTCTGCTTATCAAAAGTTTGCTTCCAACTGTTACTATTGTTACTGGGGATAAGAATGTCTAAATTTAACTCCATGATATACCTGGGGATATGTGTGAGTTGTAATATTTCAGTGCTTGCATCTCTTCCTCAATCCTTATTTAAAGATGTAAATACTAAGCAAGAAAATATGCATAAAGTGTTACTGGAAAGATATCTTTAGGAAGTATATATAGGTCACATGGAAACTACATAGTGAAATGACATGAGAAATTTGTCTATTGTTTAATAATCCTAGAAGAATTATGAAAAAGTAAAACTTTATAACCTTTTATGTTAACACTTGTGACTAGTAAATGTGATTTATATGGGAATATTTTTATGTTATTAAGAATCATGTACATATGTTAAGTATTATTTGTAATGTGACTTAAAAACATTATTAGAAAGAAGATTAAAGGGGGAAAATGAAATGAAAGATGAAGCTATAGAATTTTTAAGTGATTATCAATCATTAAGTTAGTCATAGTTTTTAATCTATTGAAATCTAGAAAATAACTAATTTTATTGTGCTCCTACTTTTTATAATCTCTTAAAATATTTAAGTTTTTCTTATCTCAGAATCTGTAAAATGATAGTGATTTAGCTATTTTGTTAAAGTTGTTCTAGTTCAACATACTACAAATCCCAGAGAAAGGAGAAAAATATATTGTTTATTCTTGGCTCTTGATATTCTTTTTGAGACTTATACCTTCCATCTGAAAATGAAGAAAACAAGACTGCACAAAGGCTAAATTCGCAATGTCAAACTTCAAGCTTACATTAAATTATACCTCTATAAAATTTGCCTTTATATTGTATCCTTTAATTTCCTATATCTTTCATTTCCTCAGAATTAACAGATAAATTAAAAAAAAAAAAGGGCAGCCCCCATGAGAAAAGGCCAAGTACAGTGACTATCAGCACAGATAAAACTATGAGACAAATAATGAAATAAAATCTGGCCATGACCATAGAATTCAAACTAGGAATTTGAAACACAGAGTTATGAAAACTGAAAGGACAAGCACAAAATGTGAAGCAAAGTGGTATGTCCACCTTTCTTCTGTTAATCTTTCCTTGTGAAAATTTTCAAAGTATAGTCACTGCTGAATTTTTTTCTTTCCTTTAGATCAGTAGAGCAGATAAGCAGGTGCCTTTAGGGTTTAGTTTATCACGTTTGACAATAAATACAGTTCCACATTATGAAGAGGAATGATGTGCTGATGTGCGAATGGGCAGTACTCATTCAACCAATAACTGGTGAAAAAATAATACCCACCTATTTTAGCCCAGAGGGTTTCCATGGGAATCCTGTCTATATTAGTTTTGGCAGAGACGTGTGGCTATTTTTAGAGGATTTGAAAGCAGCTAAGAATGTCTTTCACTTTTATTCCAAAGCTGATGTGGTATGTATGATTATGAACCTCTCACCCCATGGACATACCACACACACACACACACACACACACACACACACACACACACACAGTCCTGAAAAAAAAAAAAAACTATTGTCTTCAGTTCTAATTTGGGTGCAGCTCAAAATCAAAAGCCAAGTCACAAGCTCTCTTTTTCCACATTGTTCAGGTGCTGACAAGCCTGTCTTTTTAATTAGCTCCAATTGCTCTTAAACTTTAAAGACCACACTACCCTCTCTTTAAACCAAAATCTAAAAACTAAAGTAAGAGTCTTTCTTGGTACAGCATGAACTACTGGACTTGGTTTATTAATAAAAGTTACCTAGTATAGACAAAGCCCAATGGTACGCAGGCACTGGGAAGAGACAGCATCTGGAAGGAGGCTCTTTTCCCCTTCTAATGAAACTCATTTAGAGGAGTTCAGTGTCATTCTGGGAGGGGACTGCTGAGCACTTCAGTTTGCTCTGCTCAGTAGTCACTATGCTTCTCCTTGCTCCTTCACCCTGGTAGTAAGAGTTGTCTCATTTGCACATATAATATACTTCCCGTTCTGTCTTTTCATACCTTTTAAGTCTCACATGGACTTCGATTTGAAAGATGACTGTAGTGTGTGTGTGTGAAGCTTTATCCCTTTAGTTATTTTGTGCTTTTTCATTTTAGTTCTTTTCAGTTGACTGTAAAATTTATAAAGTTTACTTCTCATCAGTATTTAACACTATCAGATATACTACTAGTTTTAGCTAGTAGTTTCCCCTTTAAGGAGAAGTTATCTCTAAAGGAGTGGATCATTAGCATTGTGACCAGTAGTTTTATATATTTAGCCAAACCAAATTTTGAGAATGAAAGGGCCACAAACGGACTGTACCAGGTAGGTTTTGAGGCATGGCTATCCACACACAGGAAATGGCTTTCCATTTACGTACAGGGCAATGCCTCCACTATGGAAAATTATTCCAAAATATTCAGCTGCTTGTCATCATTCTATGGGAGAACTAAATAAAAATGGAAAGAGCAGACTATTATTATATGAAGCTGAGTTGAAATATGCTCCTCCTTTAACCTTAGCCAAGATCAGCTTGAATGGATGACTCTTCTACCATAATATATATATATATATATTTTTTGCTTCTGACTGGGGCAGCATAGAGACAGAAAGATTTGTATAAAAGGAAATTTGTTTGCTGAGACTTACATTTTTTGACCTCAGATATGCTCCAAGATTTATGAATCTGCTTTTGGATTTAGAACCTATCTCTTCACATTCCCAGAGAGGAATCTCAATGAGAAGGTCATTTATCTCCTAAGGTTTTAGATTTCTTTGCAATTCTCATTGCTGTTCAATAGTGGCCCTGTGATGGAGAGCCAGGTTCATCTGTACTAGAAAGCATCATGTAGTGCTTTTAACTTTCTCATGGCTTTCAAGTGTTTTATCTAACAGAGGGTTCTTGAAAGTTAAAGACACCCTTCCCCCACTTTCTAAACCACTTTCAATAGCATCTCTCTGATTATTCAGAGAAATTTCTATCCACTCAGGGTTATATTAATAACTACTTCTTCCCAACATATTTCATTCCTGTCATTGTATCCTTGGTTCTACCAAGTTAGTAAGAATTCTGGAGAGGAATGATCTCTGATACATCTCCTCCTTATAGATGCATACCTTACTTTTTATAACAATAAACCAAAGGAAATTTTAACAAACAAATATGCAACACAAGTGGGCAATCTAAGTAGGTGAGTATATTATAGACACTGAAATATTATAGACACTGAAAATATATTATAATTGCTTTAAATCTCTTTTCTATTCCTTCACTCATTTTGTACCTCTTTTCACATTTTTTTTTCTAGTTAGCAGCTAGTAATACAAGGGCTTCTTGCTCTGTACTGATTCTCAATTCAAGCTACAGCTCTCTATTCTGTCTTGAATTCTTGTCTAACCCCGAGCTCTCTGTGGTTATATAACTGTTGAGGACACAAAGAGAAAATTTACACCTGTTCCCTTGAACCTTCCCAGGGTTATCTGTAGCTACAGATTTGATAAAGTTATGACTTTACACACACATTACTAAAATCTTCTAATAAAAATATCTCAAGCATCCTGAAAAATTAGATAAAATACACAGAAAAACTAAATACTAAGTTTTAAAATAGCATAATTTTAAAGTGCATTCATATGAACAAGAAGAAGAAGAAAGATAATTACTGATGGGAGAAATGAGATCTGAGAAAAAGGAACTCTTCTACCTGCCGGTGGGAATGTGAACTGGTCCAACCACTATGGAAGCTGTATGGCGATTCCTCAAACTGCTAAACATGGAGCTTCCATATGACCCAGCAATACCACTTTTGGGAATTTACCCAAAGGACACAAAAACACTAATCCGAAAGGATATATGCACCCGTATGTTCATTGCGGCACTGTTCACAATAGCAAAGGTATGGAAGCAACCAGATGTCCAAAAATAGATGGTTGGATCAAGAAGATATGGTACATATACACAATGGAATACTATTCAGCATTCAAAGAAGATAAACACATGCAATTTGCAGCGACATGGATGGAATTAGAAGGGATCATACTCAGTGAAATAAGCCAGAAAGAAAGAGAAAAATATCGAATGGTTTCACTTATAACAGGACTGTAAGGAAACCAAATAGGAGAGAGACAATCAGCGGGGGGGTGGGGGGGGGAGGAGGGAAGGAAAAGGGCACAAAATGGAATAGAAAAGAACACAAGGGACCAAGGAGATGGATCACAGGTTAATTGGTGGTGGGCTACCCAAGGGGAATACAAAATGTAAAAGACATAAATAACAATAATATATATTACAAAGAAAAATTAAATGGATCACATATAAAAGAAAAGAAAAGAAAAGAAAAACAAAAAAAACCAAAAACAAACAAAACAAAAGAAATGAGATCTGAGAAGACATAAGTGAATTGCACGTGGATTCCATGTTCTTAAAGAATATAAAAAACACTCAACTTTGAGACTATAATCTTATAAACAGTACCCTGGGGCTGAGAAGAGTAGATTCTTGTTTATCTTCTTCCTGCAATGCCAGCCACCTATGATGATCTCCATTCTCCAGTTCTCCTGCACTTGGCTATAAGGAGACCTTTGGGCAACCTGAATCTGTGTGTGCTTATTTCAGTTGTTCCACTAGTGGCTGTTTACCTGCACTTGTGCTGAATTTGCCTCCTCCCCTTACCAGACTAGCAGCCATCTGAGAGTGAAGATGGGGCCACTGCAGCCACTAAAGAATCTGGTCTGAGTCTGGCAAATAAGTATTTCTTGAATTACTCTGACTCACGTGCTAAGTTTCTCAAACTCCAAAAAGAGCTAATTGATATGGCTTGTAAATTCATAATTAACTTTGTTAAATTTCTTCTTTTCTTAGAAATGGATTAAAATCAAATGTTAATTTCCCAGTTGTATTAATTTATTCACAGTGGAAAATTCTAAAAAGTTAAATAAGATCTATACATAAAGGATGCATGTATTTCCTTAAAGATGCCTAAATACACAATAATTAGGCAGTGCTAAGTGAATAGCATTTTACTGGGGCACCTTGCTTGGACAGCTAGGCTTTATCGCTTGTTACTACTACAATTCAATTTGGTTCACATTCTTTAAGGCCTCACATGGGTTCTACATGAAAAATTCAACCTCAGTGCTATATTATAGTCCAAATAGTTTCTTGTTATATTCTTTCATAAATAATCTTAAATTTCCCAGCATAAATGAAGATGAAATTATTTTAAGGCCATTAACATCATTCTTTATATCTGAATTGCTATATTACATTCTATATATCTGTAAGGTGACTTTCACTATGCAGAAGCTGCCCTTTAGTCTGATTTAATAACATATAAGTAATTCTGACTTAACACCAGGTTTTGTTTTTTGCATATAGTCTAGATTCTAAGGAATTTAAAGACTATTATATTTAAAATTGATTTGATTTCCTTTTATTAAGAATGTATGTTTAAATTATTTAAATAGATATGAATTAGAAATACCATATGTGTTTCTGAGATCAGTCAGCCATTAATCTTATGTATAAAACTTACAGGAAATAAAACAAGTACAATGTTAATAAATGAGAATTTAGGCTGATCACAAGGTTAATCTCATCACATGCCATCCATCACCTCCAAACATGCCCCAACCTCAAGCCATGGAATTTGCAGCACTTTCAGAGTTACTGCATTTTGGAAAATTATTTTAATGTCTTTATGTAGACCCTTTGGGGTCATAATAACAAAACCTCTAAAATAAAAAACTACATAACCTTATGAGCAACTAACATGATGTAAGCTATCACTGGGCAATATATCCTCTCTTCTAAAATATATATAAAATTGAATTCTAAAATGTTTTGACCCATTTCAAATTCCAAATTAGCTAACACTTGCATTTCTTTAAGAGGTGAAAAGGGGAGACCCATTGGACAGAGAGTATAGAAGATGCAGAAATCAAAGAGAGACTTGTCCGTGTCTATCAAAAAACAAAAGGCAGAAGATGGACACAGTTAGAACTTTCCTTGAGCCCATTAGAGAGCTGAGGTGCAAGTCAGTCAAGTAAATTGAACTCCAAAGAGTGACAAGCCTCTTCAAGAGGGACATATTTCCTTTTTTTTTTTTTTTTTTTTTTGGCATGGGAATTAAGCCTGGAAGAAATAGGGGGCCACCCTGCAAAGGAGTAAGAAGAAACTAACTAAAATTCTAATGATTTTGTAAAGGACAAGTGTGGACTAATAATAGACAGGAATTCCAGACACAGGATAGTCCCAACTTGCTTATAAACTCTTGTTCACAGGCCTCGATTGGGTGTTCATGAGACAGCATGGAGGCAGGAAATTCCCCTGGCAGAGGCAGAGACAAGCAGAGGCTGCTGCTGGGGTCAGGAATGAAGCCAACAGACTTATAGTACAAGGAAATTAAAGGAAGTTCTTCACACAGAATGTGCCCATATAATGAAACTACTATGTTCTTTAACACTCTTGCTTGTTAACACTCTTTAACACTTGAGATACACTTATGTGTCGTGAGGTATATTTCTTAATTAAAAAAAATGAACTTGTTTGTTTGCTTTTTGTTTTGCTGTCTTTTTGGGAAAAATATTTTATACAAGTAATATTATAAAAGTCTTGGGTATGCATCAGAGAAATCAGTATGTGTATATACTACATTATACAAACATTTAAATTGACCACCAAAAATCCAATTCTACCTATACCTAAAATCCTCTCATCTCTACCTGTTAACTGCTCTTCTTTTTTTATTAATAGCTTAAATGTAAGGCCATTCTGCCACTTATGAGATCAAACTCCTCCACTCTAAACACACCAGTATTCCATTGTAGACTGATTTTAGGGAAACAATTAATTTGTGATAAGTGTTACTCCTATATCTCCCAACTCAAAGATAAGCTCCATAAGAAAAAGACAATGTTTTTCTTAGTGATCACTGTTCACCCAGCATCTGATTTGTGTCTGATTCAGGATAGGTACTCAACAAATGTTTGATTTTCCACTAGGGGATTACTGGCCATGCTACAGAAATAACCCAGTGAGCAGAATAAACAAAACCCAAACCCCAAACAAACAAAAAGCAAAGGATGTACATATTCTTCCTAATGACTTGGGGAAATATATATAAATATTCTGATTATCATTTATTCTTAAAAGCAGTCTAGTAACAATTAACAAATAGCTATATAGAGTGTGGCTCACATGTACTTAGGACAGAGTAGGTATTCAGAAATTTGTAGTGTAGAGTAGGTGTTCAAAAATCAACCCACTGCTTTTTGTACTATTTCACAGTGATGCCTCTTTTAGTCTCAACTACGTCATATTTTAAGAATTTTTTTTCATACAACTCATCAAAGGAAAAATACACATTTCTGATTCAAGGATCATTTGATTAAAGTGGACTATATGAAACTTATTTTTGACTGTTTTTGACTTCTAAAAATGGCGATTTCAAGTGGCTCAAAATATTTGCTGATTTGTATTCTTAATGTGTATATTTTCATTACATTTCTCCATGTTATAACCAATATGAATGTGATGTGAGGACAGAAAAATGCACCAAGTTTCCTTTCCTGGTTCCCTGTTACTTAAATAATAGTCTCAACTCCATAGTCATTTAAGCTTCCTCAAACCTGGTTTCAACATACATTTTCATCTACATTTTCTATACTTTATCTACTCTAAGCCCAAAGCATGCCAGATGATTCATTACCTAAATGCACCCTTTTCCTTTTGTGAATCCATGCTTTGGCTCAATTTGTACCCTCTTGGAATTACGTTTCAACATTTCTTACCAAAGGTATTGCATATCCCTTAAAATCAAATTCAAATGTTATTTTTCTTCTTCTTTTTAAATAGTTAATTATTTTACTTGTGGTGACACTAGGGTTCTCCCCATCATGTACTGACAAGGTAGGGTACGTGCCAACAAATAACCCACAGTCCGCCACCATAGTCCTTGTGCTCCATCTCCTCTTTGTCCTACCCTCCCCCCAACCCCTCCCTACTCTGGATGCTTCAGTTCCATAGCCAGTTTTCAAGAGTTAGCCTGAAATGCTATTTCTTGCTATCCCTCTCTGTCTCTCCTTTACCTCCTCCCCCCGCTTTCTAACCCTTTTTTATATTAACTTTGGATTTGAAAACATTTTTCTGTTGAGTAAAATGGTAGACTTCTTAATGATAGGACCCATATACTACCCATTTTTTTGCATCCCATTACCAGCTCTAGCCCAGCAAAAAATGTAAAACATCTTTGGTCATCTGGCAAATCCTGAAGGTGTTTATTTTTAAGGAACATAAATTGATGAAACTCACTAAATACATATTGAAGGGATGGAAATGGATCAAACAATGAAAGTTCTTTTTTTACTATACTATAATCATCTAAAGGGATACTATAATCATCTAAAGGGATTTATGTTGAAAAAGTCACACTCTTCTAGTATCATTGTAGCTTTGCTTAGAAGACTCAAAATCCTTGATTATAAGTGATGTTGAACATTTTTTCATGTACCTGTTGGCCATTTTCTTTTCTTCTTTGGAGAAGTGCCTTTTTAGCTCTTCTGCCCATTTTTTGACTGGATTATCGGGTTTGTTTTTGTTGAGTTGTGTGAGTTCCTTGTAAATTTTTGTTATCAGTCCTCTATCAGTTGTATTGTGTGCAAAGATCTTTTCCCAGTTGGTAGGGTGTCTGTTAGTTTTGGTTAATGTCTCTTTTGCTGTACAGAAGCTTTTTATTTTGATGTAATTCCATCTGTTTATCTTGTCCTTCACTTCCTTCGCTTTGGGGGATGTGTCTTTAGATTTTGCTGAGATGTATGATGTGTAGAGTTTTGCCTATCAAAACTACATTGAAATACCACCTCACACCGGTGAGGATGGCACACATTAAAAATACAGGCAACAACAAATGCTGGAAAGGATGTGGAGAAAAAGGAACTCTTCTACACTGTTGGTGGGAATGCGAATTGGTCCAACCATTATGGAAAGCTGTATGGCGGTTCCTCAAACTGCTAAAAATGGAACTTCCATACGACCCAGCAATACCACTTTTGGGAATCCACCCAAAGGACACAAAAACACTAATTCAAAAGGATACATGCACCCGTATATTCATTGCGGCACTGTTCACAATAGCAAAGGTATGGAAGCAACCCAGATGTCCAAAAATAGATGATTGGATCAAGAAGATGTGGTACATATACACAATGGAATACTATTCAGCATTCAAAGAAGATAAACACATGCAATTTGCAGCGACATGGATGAAATTAGAGGGGATCACACTCAGCGAAATAAGCCAGAAAGAAAGAGAAAAATATCGAATGGTTTCACGTATAACAGGACTATAAGGAAACCAAATAGGAGAGAGACACTCAGCAGGTGGGAGGGAGGGGGCGGGAGAAGGGGAGGGTAAGGGCACAAAATGGAGTAGAAAAGGACACAAAGGACCACGGAGATGGATCACAGGTGAATTGGTGGTGGGTTACCCAAGGGGAATACAAAATGTAAAAGACATAAATAACAATAAAAATATATACATTAAAAAAAAGGAAGGCTAAAAATCATTACAAGGCACTCTTATTATGTATCTTAATTCAAAGAATCTTAATTTCAAATTCAGAGTGTTAATGTATCAGATAGAACAATATTTGATTACATAGAGTAACTTCACAATCTGAAATATTAAGAGTTGTGACTTTTTAAAGCTAACGGGACTTTTAAAAGTATACTGTGGCTAGGGCCTCCCTGGTGGCACAGTGGTTAAGTGCTGGGCTGTGGAGCTGAGTTCCACGCCCAGCTGGGGAGATTCCCATATGGTGCAGCCGACCTCTCCTGCCTCCACCGCTGCTCCCCTTGGCAGTGTATTTCCGTTCATCTGCCTGTTCTGCTCCCCACTCTGTCTCTGGTGAACCCTCTCGTCGCACCATGCCTCTGTCCTGTACCCCAGCTTGTATGCATAAATAAATAAATCTTTAAAAAAAAAAGTATACTGTGGTTACATGAAAAATGATTTCAACTTAAAAAAAAGCTCATTACTTTTCTTTAACTCAGTCTATGGCCTATATTACCATCACCTGGTTTTAATGTTTATGCAAGTAGTAAATTCAAGGTACACTGTTAATTCATTGAGGGTATCTGACCTGAGTATACTTCAAGTAGTACTGAATTCACAAACATACCATGTTGACGGGGTATTTTCTTTTTTCATATCTGAACTCAAAATGACGTTGAAATTGGTCTCTGGTAAATCTTTATTATTTAATAACTAATAGTTACTCATATCACTTCATAGATCACTTATTTCCAGGATATTCTTTTCACTTGAATAAAGATACAGTATTTGAACTCACAAAACACACTTTTAGGAAAAGCATTTGGGAGCTCCATTACAAGGAGTACCAATGACTCACACTGTGGTCAGATTATTTGCTTTTTTGTACTGAAGTTTCCCTGCTGACAAAAAGTATGTAAAATTTTCTATGTGCTATTTTGGATATCATTTCAATAACAAGATATACAAGGACTTTGTGGAATTCAACTTTCACTTTATGTGTATTTCAATAAAAATTACAGGCAAAGAAGCAATTATAAACTTTAAAATTGTTTACACTTTTGGGGGTGTTATTTTGCATTGAAGTCACAGTGCACTATAAAATGTAAATGTCACATGTAAATCATTATAAATCAATATGTATGTACTACTTTAAGTTCATGGTAAATATAGCTTTACCCATGAATGATGATTATTTCTTTGACAGGCTAGATTAATTTATATGTTTGTTTTAAATTAGATAATGCTTTCTGAAGAAACAAATAAAAATATTTTATGAAAAGAAAAACCAAACGTCTCAATGGTATGTCAAAAACAACTCTGAGTTAATTTCATAAATGGAAATAAAAACATTTAAAAAATATTGTCAGTGACTGTTAAAGACATGGTTATTCCCTATGTGGGCTATTTGTACCTTGTACTTTTCCATCCACCTACCTATGTTTGGCCCTTTTCCCTGCTCAGTTTCTGTGGAATGGAAAGAAGAACATAGCAGGAGAACTAAAATATAATGAAGTTCAAATCCGTTCTTTTGGCTAGTGGTGGGCTCTTGGAGGAAGTGGTTCAGAATGAGTTTTAACAGCAGATACTGAAGCTCCTATAATATTAATGGTTTAAATTTACCTACATTATTCCATGAAAAGGAGTAGCGGAGGATTAAGTGACAGACCAATGGCATCTAAAGTTTATTTTTGGATCAGAATCATCCTCTGATTCCTACCCACAACTAAAAAATAAGCTGTTAATTAAAACAACTCATGATCAGGTGACTGTAAACTGTAAACAAAATTCTCTTTCTAATTGGCTGGATAAGTTGTTGTTCTGTTTGAACTTTTAACAGAATCTCAATCTAGATATCAGAGCAAGGATTGCTTTTAAATAAAAATACTTTTGTATGTTATTCAAATTTTTCTGAATTGTAAGGTTTTGTCATGGCAATGGGCAATAAAGAGAAAAATGAAGAGGAAGAAAATAAATATGTAACTTAGAATTTGTTCAAGATCCAATACTTAACTCCCTTTATTCAAGAAATTTGAGTCATGGGCAATCCACAGGTGGTCAGGGAGTGGGTGAACCATGACACATCTGTTTCTCATAAAACTAGACTGCCATTCTAGACTCTCTGCTTTTTCTGAATGAAATACATTCATGTGTGAACATGTCAGAGCCGCCGCAGGAAAAGCACTAGTTTTTCCTGGCACACTATGTCCTTATGATTTGCCTAATGTAACACTTGGGCCTTCTTGCTTCTTCTCAATTTTTAAGACTGATATTCACAGAGCTCTCTAACAAGTGCTGTCTACTGAGGCTCATTTTCCAAATATTCTGTGCTCTCCATTATGAATAGGTGCTTATGGATTCTTTAGGAACAACTGCCTGATTTAATGATATTTTCATCCAGAATAATTATTAAATTCTTTTTCTTTTTCTAGTATGGGCTTTATATTTGTTGGTGCAGGTACAAATAACACAAAAAACCTCTTTAAACCACGGAAGAGCAAGGCTTAGGAATTAAGTCAGTTCTTTCTTATGATGGCTGAACTTAAAGTCATCACTGCTTCTCAAACTTTGATGTACATTCAAATCACATGAGGATTTTATTATAATGAAGATTCTGATCCAGAGGTAGGGGTAGACCTCAAGTTTCTCTTTGTAACAGGCTAAAGAAATAGAAGAGCTGTGACCTTTTAAAATTTTTTTTAAAAAAAATTTATGCATACAAGCTGTGGTGCAGGCCAGAGGTGTGGGGCAGTGAGAGGGTTCACCAGAGACCTAGTGGGGTGCAGAACAGGCAGATCTAGGGAAATACACTGTTGAGGGGAGCAGAGGGCGAGGCAGGAGAGGTTTGCGGCGCCACTCCCCAGTCTGGCGTCAAACTTGCATTGCTGCTGCCGACAGCTCCACAGTGCAGCGCTTTAACCCGTTGAGCCACCGGGGAGGCCTGAGTTGTGATTTTTTAAATCTAATGGATATTAAAAATATACTATGGCTACATGAAAAATCATTTCAACTTTAAATAAAACAACTCATCACTTTAACACAGTCTATGGTCCAAAATACCATCATCTGGTAGCCTGTTACAAAGAGAAACTCAAGGTCTACATGCACACCTATATTTATTGCAGCATTATTTACAACAGCTAAAACATGGCAACAACCCAAATGCCCAGAAATGGATGAATGGATCAAGAAGATGTGGTGCACGTATACAACAGAGTACTAATCAGCAATCAAAAATGATAAACTAACACAATTCTCAGCAACATGGATGGAGCTAGAAGGGATCATGCTCAGTGAAATAAGCCAGAAGGAAAAAGAAAAATATTGAATGGTATCACTTATAGGAGGAATATAAGAGAGCCAAACGAGAAATCAGGAGACAATAGCACACAATACATAAACAAAAGCAAAAACTAGCAGGCAACCACAAATAAGAGACATTCTACTGGGGAGGGGGAGGAAGAGAGACCAAAATAGGTGAGAAAAGAGCACAAGGGACTATGGTGATGGTTCACAGGTGAATTGGTGGTGGGCAACCTACAGGAGAGTTGGGTAACCTACACAATAATGTAAAGCACATAAATGAAATTTTAAAAGAAGTCACAACTCTTAACTTTTCAGATTGTGAAGTTACTCTATGTGTTCAAATACGGTGAACAGAGTTAAAGCTTAACAAGTCTATGGTCTATGAAAGATATTTTGAGTATAAAGTCTCCTTCAGACAGACCCTTGGCAGGTAGGTTATGACCACCCAGATCATATAAAAGATAATTTGGGTTTATCTCAGCTTGATCCCATCTCCATTTCCCTAGTTTTCACAAGTATTTGCATTTAGCAAGAGGTAAAAAGATTACAATCAACTGTATCAGTGTTCGCACACAACTTCTTTCCAGCCCCACCATCATTGTCCCTCTTTCCTGTTCATTTTTCTAAGGTCTTCCAACCCACTTTATTCCTAATAAGCCATTCTATGCTTTTTAGAAATGTGCATATTATATAATGGGAAAGTCTGAATATTTTCTTTCATAGGATTTTATAGAAAAGATTTATTTATTTATGCATACAAGCTGGGGTATAGGCCGGCGGGGGAGGAGGCTGAGAAGATTCACAAGAGACAGAGTGGGGAGCAGAACAGACGGATCTACTGAAATACACTTCTGAGGGGAGCAGCAGGCGAGGCAGTGGCTCTGGATAGCCTGATAGTGCTGCAACTTAAACTTTTGTGCCACCAGGGAGGCCCCTTTTGTAGGATTTTTCTAAGAAAATAGTGGTGTGAAATCAAAGTTCCACTGAAATACAATTCATGTGTTATATAACTAACTGGACGCTAATGCTATTGGAAACAGAAATTATATTTTATACATGTATTTTTATGATCCTGAATCTTAAGTTTTTGGTCAAATGTTAGGTACCATGGTATTCCAATAAAAATAGTAATTCAGGAAATGAATAAATTAATTGCAAAAGAAATAAAGTTGTAGTATTTAATGGTGATATTTGAGCTTGTCTTTTAACCTTGCCATTGTGAAAAACATGGTACTAAACCTAGCACGGAAGTTCTTAATCTGTTTTGTGTCACAGGTCACTTTGGCAGTTCCGAGAAGATATGCAGTCATTTTTTAAATGCATAAAATTAAAAATTACATCAAAAAACAATAATACTACACAGTAATGTAAGAGACATAGATAATAACAATAAAAAAGAAAATTAAAAAACAAAAAATATATAGTTATTATTAATTAACCTAATAATTAATAATATTATTAGCATAAATACTAATTTTTTATTATCATTAAGTATCAATGTTCAACAGCAGGTCTAATAACTAACATAATTTTGAAGTAGTGATTAGAATAAATAATATTTTGTAGTATTTTCTATAGCTCTGATATGATTTAAAAATCTTAAATCCACACCTTGTGGACAACTAATTTTCAACAAAGGAGCTTATGGAGAAAGATTTTTCCAAGTCATATATCTGACAAGAACTTATATCCGAAAGATATGAAGAACTCATATAAGCTCACCAAAAACAAAAACCCAAACAACCCAATTAAAAAATGGACCAGGAGCTAAATAGACCTATTCCAAAAAAGAGACATAGATGACCAAAGCACATGGAAACAAATTCACAGCATTAATTATCAGAAAAATGAAAATCAAGACTATATGAGAGATCACCTTACACCTGTGAAAAAGGTTATTATGAAAAAGATACAAATGTTGGAGAAAATGTGGAACCCTTTCACACCATTAGTGGGAATGAAAATTGGCACAGACACAATAGAAAACAATATGGCAATTCTTCAAATTAAGAGTAGAACTACTACATGATCTAGCTTTTCCATTTTGGGGTATTTACTGAAAGAATGTGAAAACACTAATCAAAGGGGTATATGTACCTCTCTGTTCACTGTAGCATTATTTACAATTGCCAATCTGAAAACAAACTATGCATCCGTCAGTGGATGAATGGATAAAGATTTGGTATATACACATAATGGAATACTACTCACCCATAAGCAAGAATTATTATAATTATTATTATATTATAATAATATATAATATAATATATAATATAATTATTATTATAATAATTATTTAATAATAATTATATATTATTATAAGCAAGAATGATTTCTTAACATTTGTAGCAACATGGATGAATCTTGAGGGTACTATGCTAAGTAAAACAAGGCAGATGGAGAAAAACAAATACCATATAATTTTACTCATACATGGAATATAAAAAAACAGACAAAAACATAGACACAAGGATCAGATTGGTGGTTACCAGAGGGTAAGGAAGTTGGGGATTAGAAAAATGGGTAAATTAGAACAGATATATGATGAAAGATGGAAACTAGAGTTTTGGTTGTGATCACACTGTAGGTGTCAAATTATAATGTTATAAACCAATCTTACTTCAAAAAAAAATCTGATTTCTATTGGTGCCAACACTACTGTTGCTTGTTGCTTATATTCATAATTGCAGGAAGTCTCAAATATCAGTGTTAGTAAAAATAAGGATATATTTTTTCCATCCCAGTTGGGGACCTTGAGTTGTGAACCACTGAACTAGAGACAGAGAAATATTAGAATTATAAAGTATATAACACTTAAGAGATCTCAGAATCCATGCCTTTATCTTCAAGCCAGGTTTAGACTATAACATAACATCTCTTGACCTATAATTAAAAGTTTGCAGTTCTATTGGATAGAACCAAGTAGTTTCATTACTTGTGTAACTGCTATATTAATATATATAAAGTATGGTATATATTAAACATAGTAATGTAATATTATATTAAAGAATACTGTTGGGTTCCAATTTATTTTCCTAAATGGAAATTCCTAACTTTTTTCTTTTTTTCTTTAAAGATTTATTTATTTATGCATACAAGCTGGGGAACAGCCCAGAGGCATGGGGCAGTGAGAGGGTTCACCAGAGACAGAGTGGGGAGCAGCACAGGCAGATCGATAGAAATACACTGCTGAGGGGAGCAGTGGGTGAGGCAGGAGAGGTCTGCCACGCCATGTGGGATTCTCCCCAGCTGGACATCGAATTTGAGGTTGCCGCTGCCCACAGCTCCACAGCACAGTGCTTAAGCACTGAGCCACCAGGGAGGCCCCCTAACTTTTTTCTTATTCTTATGCCCAAAATTATATCAATACTACTTAGAAAGAAAAGATGGTGCTCCAAGATTTTGCTTAGATTTATTTTTAAAAAGCATTTAACTGAATGTACCAAGAACAAGAAGGGAAAAAACAATTTTAAGTATCTTCATTAAAAGCATAGCAAACCTTGTTTTCTTTTACCATTGCTTTAGATTTTAGTTCAGTGACAGCTATCATCAGTATCTGTCAGCAGTTCCCTGGCAAAGGGGGGGAAATAATGACTCATCCTTGATCACTCATGTCTACCCTGGTTCATCTGAACTGCTTCCCAAGATTTTTAGAACAAAGATAAAAGTTTGACAGGTCCCAATGAGAAATCAAGAGAAAGAGAAGAGCTGCTATCAAAGAGTCAGGTCTTAGGTCAAGTAAACAATGATGCAGAATTTTAAATGAAGTAGCAATCATAAGCAAGGGGAATAATCTTGATGAAATTGGCATTTGTAACATATTTTAGGGCTTCAACTGGAGGTATTCCACAGGATTCTACAAAGAGTGTGCTAGAGAATTATAGAAAAGTTTCGATAATGGCATTATTATGGGTTGAAATGTATTTTCTGCAAAAATTATATCCAGGTCCTTAACTTTGATACCTGTGAATGTGGCCTTATTTGGAAATAGTCTTTACAGATGTAATATAGTAAGGTGAGGTCACACTAGATTACTGTGGGCTCTAAATCCAATGACTAGTGTCCTTATACAGAGAGAAATTTGGAAGCAGAGACACAGAGACACACAAGAGAGACAGAGGAAAGCAGCTATGTCATGACAAAGACAGATGCGGAGATTGGAGTTATGGCAACTACAAGCCAAGGAATGATAAGAATTCCTAGGAACCACCAGAAACTGGAAAGAGCTAAGGAAGAATTCTTCCCTGGAGTCTTCTGAGAAAATATGACCTTTTGACACCTTGATTTCGGACTTATGGTCTCCAGAACTGTAAGAGAATAAAAAGCCAATTTGTGGTAGTTTGTTATGGCAATACAACCACCTCCTTTAAGAAGACCACAGAACTGAGGCATCAAGAGGGGGATGGGGAAGGGGAGAGATGAGGATGTGATGAGAGACTATGATAGACTCTGGTGGAGGACTATGGGAACTTTGGTGGTGGGAGTGTTACAAGGACTACAGCTGAAAAGAGATCCTATACTTCTAAAATACTAACAAGAATGTAAACCAAAAATTCCAATTATTTTTAAAGAAGGGTTGAAAATTGAAAATGGCTAGCATCTTGGTGGCAGCATAATTTCTGTCCTACAGTTACTTTAATTCCAAATCAAAATATAGATTCAGTTTAAAGAGAGCATGGTTGCAATATTCCTATAAATATAGGCTAAAATTTAGGAAAGTATCCTAACTAATCCTAGCCTTGCCTGTTGCCATTATTGAATGACAATGCTTAACAAATTGGGGTGGCTTCTAAAAGCTGCAAGGAGTGTGAAAGTTACACACACTCACTTGATTTAAACATTTAATCTTTTGTTGATCTGATAGCATAATGAATTACTAAGTCTGGAGAGCACAAGTCAAGCAATTAAATTACTAGAGACGACAAAAGAAGTATGAATAAGCCAATGGTTTTCTAAATGATCTTTTCAGTTTTAAGGAGCAACTGCATACATAGAAATAGACATAATTTCCAAAATTTCTTTCATTGCAGGACTTTTCAATAACACAGCAATAAGAGAAAGCAAAAGAAATGTTATTGAGAAGTAAGATATTCTTTAATGTTTTACTCTGTCTACTCACCAGGAGGTACTGGGGAGGGGACAGGGATGGAACACTGGCATGGATGGCTTGGGGGAGGATGAGTGGAACATGAGCACATAGAGAGGAGTGAATAGTAACTCCCAAACCATAAAATAAAAATATACCAAACAAGTAACATTAGAGCGCATCACAGATATGCCAGCTTCCCTCTCCTTCTGGAATATATATAACTGCATTTCTTCACTTCATATATATAACTGCATTGGAATATATGTATAACTGCATTTCTTCACTTGCTTTCAAGTTCTGTGTGAGAATTTGACTTGCTTTGGCCAATGAAATGTGGACAGAATTTGGTATATGATTTGTGAGATAAAGCTTTAGGTGTTTCTGAGCATGATTTGCCAGCATGGTCCCCCTTATCTGGTGATTATAGAAGCACATGTGAACATGAAGCTTCCACTAGCGAGGGTCTCAATGAGCTGAGCTTCTGTAGGCATGAAGCATGAAACAAAATTCACTGCTTACACTGGTCAACAAATTTTTACAAAAGTCACGTTACTGAAATAAAATTAGTCATTTCCTATCAATTTGTATGTGCTCAACATGAATATGACAAATTCTAATTTTGGCTCTAGTTTTTTTGTAACCTGCAATAAATTGATGTTTATACCACGAAATGCATGCCAATAATAAAAAGAGGCCTTTTAATACCTGTAAAAAATCAAGTCATATACTACTTCTTAGATTTCTTCGCTTATCTCTTGTACAGCTGTTCAGGAGCATCTCTGGGGAGTGTCCAGCAGTAGTCAGCCAGCATTATAGTGGACCATTTTCCCTGGTATCTTTGTTCCATTGATATGATATCTTGATGAAAACGTTTGCCATGTTCATCACTAACCATACCACAGTTTTCAGGGAAGAAATCCAGATGGGAATAAAGGAAGTGGATCTTTGGAGACATACTGCAGCCAAGTTTCTGATACTGCATCAGCAGTTCCTTGTAATTTTCCTAGTTCCTTGTAATTTTCTGCCTTAACATTCCCAAGACAGTTTGTAGACACTAGGCAAAAAGCATTCCATGCTTGTTTCACATCACCCTGCAGCAAGTTGTTGAACTGGTCATCTTTGAAGAGCTCTTGAATCTGAGGACCCACATAAACTCCCTCTTTAATCTTTGCTTCACTGAGTTGAGGAAATTTTTCATGCAGGTATCAGAAAGCTGGCGAGGTCCGGTCCATGGCTTTCATGAAATTCTTTATCAAACCTAATTTGATGTGAAGGGGTGGCAGCAGGATTTTGTGAGCCTCGACCAGAGCTGGGTGCTGAATATTCTCTCCAACTGCTCCATTTTGCCTGTGAGTTCATTCCTTCCACAAGTAGTGCAATTTACTTGCTTGGCTATCCTACTCACATAAGAAACACATGTATTTTATATATCCCTGCTGCAGTCCCATAAAAAGGGAAACTAGCTTCAAATTACCATAGATGTGCCAGCTATACTTGTTATACTTAATAGAATTCAGTAGCTGCTTTAAGTTATCATATGTCTCTTTCATGTGGACAGCATGCGCTACTGGAATAGATGGAAGATGGTTTCCATTGTGCAAAAGCACAGCCTTAAGACTCAAGTTTCGAAGAGTCTAGAAACAGTCTCCATTCTTGTGGGTCATGAATGATTTCTAAGGCATTCATGAGGCCCTCAATATCAGAACAGAATATGAGTACTTTCCTTTCTGAAGAAAGGCTCCAACTGCTGGTGGCTCTTTCAATATAAAGTAATTGTGACATCTTCTAGAAGATTCCATTCTTGGAGTCTTGATGATGCAATCAACTCTGGATGATGTGTGGTATTATGCAATGCGATGAAATATTACATCACTCTAGGTTGATTTAGGATGTTGTTGCAGTCCTGCTGTATAAATTTACATAGTGAAACATAAAATGAATTATATGAAATAACTTCAAAACGAGAGCTAATAAAAAATTTTCAGGGTCATATTCATGTTCAGCACACCAAGATACTACAGATTAGGGCCTTTTTAAGTCAGTAATGATCTCAATGTTGACCAGTGTTATTAAGCCATTGCAACTTGAGACTTTGTTTCTTTTGTTATTGAGGCAAAATCTAGCCTGTGGTGAGCAATACAATAACAAAAATTTATACTGGATCCAATACTTTATTTTCACCTCAGTTAATACTTTGTAAACTAGGCAGGATTTAAATTAGCATCACCATTTCACCAAAGAGAAAAAACTCAGGCTTAGTGTTACAAACTTGGTAGGAATACAAAACAGAAATTAAGTCCAGGTCCAGCATTCTTTCCTTTATAAGTTGTTTGCAATAGATTTAAAGTGAATTTAGGCATAATGCTAATAACAAGGACAAAATCTGGACTTATAAAGGGTATTTGTTTATTGTGCATAGCATTGGTATTCACTGGAAACTTATAAATTAAGTTTTTGAAATTGTCACTATATGTTCGCACCCACTGTATTTTACATTGAAAAATAAAAATAAAATAAAATGGGGTTGTATTCACTACAACTGCATTTTAAAATTCAAATGATGAAGCTACATGTAAAGTCAGATTAAATTCCAATAAAATAGTTAAATTAAATTTAAATTTAACATAATTAAATAACATTCAATGACTAAAATAATATGAATAGTTAAAATTATTTATATTATGAAAGATTTCACTAGTTAGATTTAATAATGTTTTGAGTGTTTCCCATTTCCAGTAGGGAAAAAATTAACTTATTTACTTATTAATGCTTTTATGCATATGGCTATACATTTTATTCATTTCCATACTTTGATCTTTAAATCTACTAAGCACTTAATGACTTTTGCTACATTATCTTAGGTGAAGAGTGCATTTTAGATCAAGGTACATCAAAAATTGTTAAAATACTCACGGGTCTTTTTTAAGAATTTTATGCAGAGGTTAGAACAGACTTTTCAAGCTAATACCAAGCTAATATTCAAGCTAAAAACATTGGTGGTTGGTATGACCTCTAAAAAGAGATTTACTTTATTTATTCATTCATTCTTTCATTCATTTATTTTGGTATCCATCCATCACTAAATTTTTTTAAATTAAAGTAACATGGATTTTCAGAAAAAGAGCATTTTATATTTCAGTTTTTGTTGACTGATACTTTTTTCAAAGAAACAAGACTATTTCAAGTTTCTTTTCAGTTTACAGCACAAAGGGCATGAAAATAAGCAAGCCTACATCCCCTAGGTGTGGAAGATAATCATAGCAGACTTGGGACAAATCAGACAGCTATCTGTAAAGAGTTTGTTACGTGCAGTTCTGCGTTTGGACTTCACTGAAGTCTCTCAGAGAAACTCCAACTCAAGGGCATGGCCTCAAAAGACCACCACTACTACTTGTTTAGAATATTAGAGTTTCAATAAAATCACTGAGGTCAGCTGCACCATTTATTGCATTTTACAAGAAAAGTATTAATTTATATTAGCAACAAAAGCATATCACTGCCTAATCATGAACACAAATAACCAGATATCAGTTCATGAACTAACCGGAAATCTTGAGCAGATCATACTTTCAGAACTGTAGTTATTTTTATCAGATGCTGAGAAGAAAGTTGATCTCCTGTAGATATAAATTTACTGATATAAATAGCAGTAGAAAGAAGAGCAGGGAACATCACATTTGTATGTGAGAGCAGATAAAATAGAACTTGTGCAACCTTTATAAACTTTGAAAACTATTTCCCATATTGTATTACAAAGGCATCTATTATACAAGGGAAATTTTGCTGCACTATGTTTTAAGAGAAACACAAGCTCTTTCATGATCCTTGAAGTGCATTGCATTACATATTCAAATAATATATTACAATAAAGGATACTAATGCTATCTTCTAAGCAGCCTTTCCCCATTACTTCACCCTTAAAAAGACACCCTACCCTACCATTCTTCCTAACCCCATTAAATTACTTTAGACTATTTTAGCAACCAAATCTAAAATTCATCCACCAGCCAGGAACTTTCAGTTGCTTCCCTATTATATGCAAGTAGTTGAGTGTCAGGGGCAGGTATGGGCTGAAAGTCAGAAAATGAGGGGGGTGGGATGGAAGTATGGTGGGGTGTAGGAGTGTGGCAGTGTTCTATAACCTACTGGTACTATACGGCCCTTAAAACTTTAAAACAGAAGATACTACATCCTCCAGAGTTTCTAGTAACCACAACTTTTCCTATTCTTGCCTGACAAATGCTTTGGAGTCTTTCCTGATATAGCCTAAGTAAAAACTTGCTTCCTCAAAGGTATTTGTTTTTGTTTTTTGCAGATCTCTAAGTCTTCCTGCAAAGTTCTTTAATTCCTACTTGAACTGCATAGAATAAGCTGTTTTCAGTCATTTTGAGACTTTATAGTACAAGACTATAATTACACATTCTAAGGCCTATTTCTCCTATTCTAATGCTCTAAATTTTTTGTGACTCAGAGTGAGGTCTATAGATTAAAAGCATTGATATCACTTGGAAACTTCTTAGAATGCAAATTCTTACCTCTTCTACCTCTCTAGCCCAGTACATCAGAACCTGCATTTTAGTAAGATTGCCCAAAGATTCATATACTCATGTAAGTTTGAGAAACCATGCCCTAAGAGATATTTGAACTCTAGCCTCCTCAGTTGAGAAATTGAGTCTCATTCACCTTTAGTACTCTCATTCTTACAGTCTGGCTGTTGAATGTGATTAAAAAGTTGAGGGGTTCTATATTCCAATTAAACTAAATTCTTCCTGCTTATTCATTACAAAGATTGTAAAAAAGGGAAGATGTATGTGATCTCATGTGATATTTTATAACGTAACCATGAGCTCCTTTTGAAAATTCATTTACTGGGCAATCTTATGTCCAAGCTCAAGATAACTAAGACTCAATTGATTGCCAATTTAATTTTTCTGAACATCCAACTCCTATCTCCTATCCTCAGGGAAAGGACAAGCATATCAAATGACTTTACATGAACTCTTACCAGAGACTCTCCCCTAATTTATAAGTGGCCAGGTTCACCCTCATATTTGAGAGAGAGAGAGAGAGAGAGAGAGAGAGAGAGAGAGAGAGAGAGAGAGAGAGAGAGAGAGAGAGAGAGGGAGAGAGAGAGAGAGAGAGAGAGAGAGAACTACGACCATATTATTTCTGGTGGTTACTATATGAAAAAGTTTCATTGTATCACAAACCCTGGAACATGACCTTCACAATCACCAAGTCTTAGAGTAATTTCTAGGTCTCCCTCCAAAAGATGCTAAATTTCAGCATCAATCAAATAATAATTACAGGAAGGGGGAAAGAATTGGACGCAAACAAAAACAAACAAACAAACAAGCAAACAAACAAGAAATGAAAGGACTTAGCAGGAAAAACCCCTAGGTTTTTACTTGGAATTCAAAGTATCACATGGCCCCTGCAGTTTGACAGAATACAATTCTATCAGTACTTCCTATAATCTTTCCTTCCACTTGTAAAACTATTCTTAGAAAAGCCTTTGTCCACTCCCGGGCCTCCCTGGTGGCGCAGCGGTTGAGCGCTGTGCTGTGGAGCTGTCGGCAGCGCGCGATGGGAGTTCGACGCCCAGCCGGGGAGAATCCCACATGGCGCAGCAGACCTCTCCTGCCTTCCCCGCTGCTCCCCTCAGCAGTGTATTTCTGATCTGCCTGTTCTGCTCCCCACTCTGTCTCTGGTTAACCCTCTCGCCATCCCAAGCCTCTCGCCTGTACCCCAGCTTGTATGTATAAATAAACAACTTTAAAAAAAAAAAAAAGAAAAGCCTTTGTCCACTCCCATCCTCTACTCAGCATTTCATCTCCCTTATGGAGTGGGTGAGCATGGCTGTATCTTCTAACTACAAACATTGTCACAAAACACTGCTTGTTCTTTCGTTGAGAATCTCTAGTCTTTCAGTCTTGTAACAGCTCTTATCAATTCAGATGACCTCTGCTTTATAGTCTTCCAATACAATAGCTATATACGGCAATTGTATCATTTGCAGAGAATTTCCAGTTTCTCACTAGCAGAGAACTTTCTCTCATAAATTGATTCTGGTCACTACTCTGAGTTTCCTTCTTTGACTCAAAACGATTCAGTCTTGGTCTCCCTTGACATCTTTCTTCTAAACCCTCCACTGCTAGGTCATTCATTCCCTGAGGTCAGGTACTCTTATGCATCTAGTGTTTTGAACTTGTAAGTAAGAGGTTCGCAATAAATATTTTTGAATTGAAGAATGGAAAAACTAGAATGGCTGTCTGCAGAGGCTACTATATTAAGGGAAGACATCAAATTTATTGAGAAAGCTTACTATATAAGGCTTCTATATAAAGGATTGCTATAATAAAAATTTAGAAAATTATTTCTCTGGCAACTACTTGTTTTTTTTTTTTAATCTGGTGAAACCCTGAGCAGAGAACACGGGTAAGCTGTGAGCCTAGACTTCTGATCCAAAAAAATACTACAATATATTTATCTTGTTTTGAGCTGCTAAATTTGTGGTTGTTACATATACAATATGTATATATATACATATATATACACAAAAATGTTACATATACAGTAGATAACTAATACAATCACCTAGTCTTACAGTGCTGTAAATTTTCTTAAAATGTAAGAGTTAATTTTATTTTCTCATTTTATAAATTTATAGCAGATGAAGCAGACTCTGAATGACATTAATTCCTAGGACCGTAAAATAGTAAAAGAAGAGCTGCTGTGAGAATTAACAGGTTCTCAGCCCAAAGTTCTCGGCTCACTGAACATACCATCTGTAGCTCTGCTGCCTCTTCTGATAGAGAAACAAATTATTTAGGGGACTGTGATTTCCTTTAAATGTTGTGTTTGTAAAAGTGGTGTCTATATTATCACTTTTAAGAAAGAATAGGTTTTAAAATGGAGTTTAGTGAAGCGGCAAGCTCAGAGTTTCTGTTATGAAATAAAAGTTCAGAAGCAACAGAGACTAAGCAGAATAAAATCAAAATGAGTAAGTTAGTGGAAAGATCACTGATAGAAAGCGAAGTGGTAATATTTATATTTGTCCCTTATGTTTTATTTGTTGACTCCATATAAAACATCAAAAAAAGCGGCTTGAGTTTTTCAGATGGAACATTATTGTCAGACATTTTCAGCAGTTACTCCAAGGAGCTACCCAATGGAGAACTGATTTCTATCATTCTTCACAATTATCCCCCTTTTTCACAATTCTCATTAACTATTAGTTGCCTTTAAAAATGTTTTAAATAAACTTTATATTTTAGGGAAGCTTTTGTTTTATAGCAAAATTGAATGGAAAGTTCAGTTTCTCCAAATCCCCTCTGCTTGCTCCCACACGTTTGACCTTCCCCAAGATCTACATCCAGCAACAGAACAGTGCAATTGTTACAACTGATGGAACTATATGCCACAGCTTTATCATCCAAAGTCTATAGTTAGTAATAGGATTCACTTCTGGTGGAGTATATTCTATGGGTTTTGACAAATGTATATCTATCATATTATCATCCAAAATATTTTCACTGCCCTAAAAATCCTGTGTTCAATATATTCATCTCTTCATTCCCCACACTTATCCTTTCACTGTCTCCACAGTTTTATCTTTTCCAGAATGCCATATGGTTGAAATAACATAGTGTGCAGCCTTTTTAGAATTTTTTTTTTACTTAGTAATATACACTTATACTTCCTCCATATCTTTTCATGACAATAGCTCATTTCTTTTTAGTGCTGAATAATATTCCATTGCCTGAATGTACCAGCGTTTATGTATGTATGTATTCACTCATCTACTGAAGACTTTCCTAGCTGTTCTAATTCCCTTTAAAAATATTTTCTTGCTACCGAACAGGTTTTTTTAAGTTACCATGAAAAACAATATAATAAATCAATACAACGGCAAGAAAGAGATTCCAAGGAATGTATGAATCAAAAAAATCTTACCTATTTATTTGTATAAAGTTTTACAAGTATTTTTCAAGTAAATGGATATAGAGAATCAAAAATATAATGTAATGTTTTAATTTATTAATATTCATTTAGAGAATAAAATTGCTTTATTCACCACCATATTTGAATTCCATGAAGAGGTCAGTGAGAATTGAAAACAGTCCTAGAGCTCTTCCAGGTGGATGAGCCCTCAGGAGTCTGAGACTGTTTTGAATCCAGAGGACTTGGAAGGTCATTGACTTCAATTCTCTCTTATCAACAGATTACTTTTGCCTCCTAACACTTTGTGTGCCGGTGCTCTTTAAATTTACTGGCCCTTGGGGCGGGCCATTTTCTGTGCCACCGCATGAATGGTATAAGCATTCAATAAAACACACACAACTCCTGAACTACTGGATATTAAAAAAACTGTAATATCTCTCATAAATCACCTTACACTTTCACCAAAACAATGTGTAAAGCTTCTAGACTTAGTACGATCAAAGAAATAGCTCCTAATAGTTTCAAATAAATCCACCGTGGCATGAAAAACCAGCAACTAGATGAACATGTATTAATACGTGAGTGGCCACCTGATACTGGTGACAAAAACACGTACTAATACGTGAGCGGACCACAAAGTGCTAAGGTAGTATATTTCAATTCTTTTTCATTCAGATTATAAGTAATACATTATATATTCTCCATCTCTCCCTCTCTCCCTTTCTCTCACACAAAACTAAGACAAGTTACTGAAAAATAATGTGATAAAGTAAAAACTCTTACTTAGTTATATATACATTTCAGTACCAAATTTGATTTCATTATCAAATTTTATTTTATTAATATTTAAATATTTCAGGATAATTTCCCAAATAAGCAATACCAAACCAAATAAGCAAAAATGTTCTTTTCTCTATGCAATAAAAATGATATCAAGCCATACTATAAGATCTGTAAGATTGAAAAGAACCTCTAACACCCACTCACGTCCTCTTTCTGGGTCCCTCAGGAGTCTGCTTCCAACTCCCACCAGACTGGTCATTCCCAAAAAGAAAAAAAGTAACTGGGGGCTGAAGCCAAAGACTGTTACAGGTGGCATTCTCAGGAGGGGGATGCTGGTGAGGATGAATAGCCCCAGGAGAAATACAAACAAAGTATCAGTGAGGGTGGAGACTCTGATAAGAAATATAAGAAACTGCAAAAGGAGCCCTGGGCATTCAGCATTTGGCATTTTAGTGTTTCTGTATCTTCAGCGATTCTGGGGCCAGACATTTCTGCCCCCATGATGCTCATCTTCCAGAAAGCTGTTGCAGGCCTTTCAAGTAGGTGGAGAGACTTTCAGCAGCCAATCTCAGAGAAGAAAAGTTTGAAGGCTTTGCAGATAGTTGAGTGATGGAAACTGTTCCCAGCTTTGCTGCTGGGGACGGCCTAGAAGGGAAAGCAAAGACCTGATGCTGGACACCTCGCTGAGCTACGTGAGTGTGGGTTGTCTGTCGGGTTGGTGGGCTGCTGCAGCTGCTATTTCTAATGTCAATTGTCTGGTGCTGTGCTGGCACATCTGGGCAGCTCCAGTGGGCATCTCTTGTTGTATCTTCCACCGTCTTTGATCCTGACCTGTTGTCTGGCTGTCATACGCTCTAGGCCCTCAGGGAAGGTGATGGGAAGATTCTATCTTGGGGTATGGTCTTTTGTTTGGCATAGGAACTCCATGTCTTTAGTGGCAGGAAGACACTATCTTGGGAGCTTTCTGTTTAGGATTTTAAAATACTGGATATTGCTTTGGGTGAGGTTAGCAGTCATTTGTTGCCTGAGTGACTCTTGGTTTACCTTGTTAGTTAATTAAATCCCATTGTTGTTCTCTGAACTCCAGTAGTTACAATTGTGTGTGCAGGTGAAGAACCTAGACAGTGTCTGAGAAGCTACTTGGCCAGTTTTAGTGTCCCTTATTGCTCTGTATTAAAACCATCAATATATTTTCTGGAAGTCCTCTGAATACAAAGGCAGAGACTATGTCTTAGTCATCTTGGTGATTTCTGTACCAATTGTACCCTTTGGAGGTTATATTTTAACTCCTTATTGAAGTTTCTCAATTCTAAAGAAGTAAAAAGAACATGAGGTTCGATTCCTTTCAAAACATTTTGGAATTGGAAAATCAAAGCAGTTATTTTTATTCTGCTCATATTTTGTTGAAAACTAAGTTGTCCCAAGTGATCCTAAAAAGTGAAAAATAATCAAACTGTACTCACTTTATTCATGTTGCTATTTCTCTCTTGGCATTGTCTTTCTCCTTTGTCTACAAACTTTGAGCAGAAAATGAAAAATGTGGCATCAGGAAGTTAACTCCTTGAAACCATTCTCCTCTTCTCCCTTAGTAATAGAATCTTTATATTCTCATACAGATAAGGATAGGATGAAGTGACAAAAAGTGTGGTTTCTGAAAGTGCAGAAGGTAGGATTATTGGAGACATATTTTTTGCCTGTTCCTTCTTGTTCTCATACCTAAAATGTGAAGATAGTGAGAGCTGTGGTAGATATCTTGAACCAGGAGGCAAATTTATGATGGAAATTACACACTAAAGACAGTAATAGGAAAAGAAACAAGCATCCTGGACTACTGATACTTAAGGAATTACCACACTAATATGTCAACATACGTAACTATAGGAGAGGAAAAGAAACCTTTGCTTTAAAAAAAGTTGCTCTTCCAAGTGAGAGCAATTATATACAGTCAATCCTAACTGACAAGAATTCTTAGACACATTTCTTTTCTGCTTCTGAATGACAATTGTTCTGTTCTTCCTTGGCTTTCTATATGCATCGTGCTTTGTCCATGCTATGTGGGCCAGACAAATTTGGTTTTTGTTGGATAGGTTTTTGTTGGATAGGATGACAACAGCTTGTTAGCACTCAACATGCCATACCTTACCACCTGTCCCCTCACTTTCTCTTAAATCTTTCATTTGCCTTCTCAGTATATTGTGGGTCTGTTTCTTCTAATCCATCAGGAATTTGGATGCAGAGTCAGGATTTAAAAACATTACTAAGTCCTTCTTTCTTAGCATCACATATGCTAAGCCATAAGTAGATTCAGAGAGAAAAGCACTTAATGAGAAATATGTAAGAGCCAGATGAAGAATAATTTATAAATGCTTCTAGAGGACACAAAACACAACCTGAACAATTAGAAATGCATACTGTATTCTTGGACAGGAAAACTCATCATAAAAACATTCATCTTACCAAAGCTAATTTATAACTGTAATGGCATGCAAAAAAGAAGCCATTTGTTTCCTAGATCAAAATAAGGCAATTGTAAGGCTTATATAGAAAAATAAATAAATAAGCAAGACCAGGAAAATTCTAGACAAGTGTAATGAAGAATGAGTAACTCTACTACATAAAACACTAGCAATTCTCAATAATTAAACTAAATCCAATATAAAACTATTACAAAATAAAAATGTAAACTTTAGGGGAAAAAAGGTCAGAAATAGACAACAAAATATACAGAATTTTGCATATGTAAAAGTGGTATTTCACACCTATAGTAAAAGGTAGTGTTGAGACAACTGGATGGCTATGTTGGAAAAACACTGACTCCTGTTCTTCCCTGTACAGACCTCAGAACAAATTCTAAAACGATCAGAAATTACATGTAAAAAGACAAAATAATAAAAGTACTAGAAGAAATGCACATGAGAATTCTTTTCTATAATCTTTAACACTTTGTGGTCTGCTCACGTATTCACGTGTTCATCTAGTCTGGTTTTTCACGCCACGGTGGATTTATTTGGAACTATTTCTTTGATCATACTCATCTAGAAGCTTTAATCTCTATGCATTTAAAATTTCATTAAAATATATTCAGTAGTGGGGCCTCCCTGGTGGTATGGCGGTTGAGCGCTGCGCTGTGGAGCTGTCAGCGGCAGCGCGATGGGAGTTCGACACCCGGCTGGGGAAAGTCCCACGTGGTGTGGCAGACCTCTCCTGCCTCGCCCGCTGCTCCCCTGAGCAGTGTATTTCTGATCTGCCTGTTCTGCTCCCCGCTCTGTCTCTGGTGAGCCCTCTCGCTGCCCCGCACCTCTGGTCTGTACCCCAGCTTGTGTGTGTAGATAAATGAATCTTAAAAAAAAAAAAAAATATATATATATATATATGTATATATACATACATACATACATATATATATATATATATATATATACACACACACACACACACACACACACACACACACACACACATATATATTCAGTAGTTCAGGAGCTGTGTGTGTTTTACTGAATGCTTATACCATTCATGCGGTGGCACAGAAAATAGCCGGCACACAAAGTGTTAAGTATAGAAAGACTTTCCAATTATACAAAACGATAAACCATAAAATAAAAATTGACAAATTAGTTCATGTATTAAAAAACCAAATGCAAGTCTAAATAGTTTCTTAAAAACTTTAAGCAAAGTCAATAAATGTGAAATATATTACAATCCAAAAAACCTAAAAAGGACTCATTTCCTTGTTCTACATGAAGCTCCCCAAAAATACTCACTTAAACAATAATCTATCAAGGGAAAAAGCCAAAAAGCTACAATCTAGTGGAACATGGTCCTGGTCTAAGAACAGTTAAAATGTTTTTTAAAAATACAAATAGCTCTTAAATAGATGAAATGAGTTCTTCCTCTTTTATAATGAAAAAAAATTCAACTTCATATTTCACTTAGGAAATTGGCCAATTTCCAAAAGTTTGCTAACACTGTTGGTAAGACTATAGGTAAAGAGGCCTGCTTTGTGCTGTTGATGGAAGTAATAGTGTTAAAAATTCCATCGAAGGCAATTTGGTAGTTTCTTTCAAACTCTATCACTCAACTTTTTCGCTTTCAGATTTTTTTCCTACAAATAATTCTCACGGATGTGTGAAAAGACATATATGCAAGAATATTTATTACAATGTATCTCTAATAACAAAACATTTGAAATAGGCAGTTAGGACTGCCTTTAATGGGGTGGAAGGCTGATAAAATAAATAACACAGTTAAAAAATAATGAGTAAGTTTTTTCTGTACTGATACACAAAATTTATAAGATATGGTAAGTAAAAAAAGGACACATACTATTCTGATTTTTTTAAGGACATGAACAATAGATATATGTTGGGAAGTATATTGTTTACTTTACGTATTTGCATGCTTTTTGATAGTTGACCATTAAAATATATTATGTATACAAAAATTCAAAATAATTTTTAATAAAAGAAAATATGTGTAAATATCACTAAGAACTTTATAAATCTGACAGTTCTAGGAACTATCATAGTAAAGAAACACAAAAAATGTCAAAAATAAAAGAAATATTATTTTTCCTTGTTTATCTTGAAAATCCTGATGACTTCTGAATACACTGACCAAGGCAAGAGCTGATACAATCTCCTTTTCCTTCTAGCTCATTCCTAGGTCTCAAAGGTAGGAAGACCTAGCAACATAAACATTCAATGGGATTTCAGAATTGCTATGGACCAATGACTGCTTTGTGCCTCTCATTTTCTAACTTTTTGAGTGGAATGTTCACTGTGACCATCCTGCCCTGTTTTACAATTATATTTTTGTAGTGTGTGTTGGGGATAGGGAGGATTAGGAAACTTGGCTTTCAAATTTACAAGTCTACAAATCAAGAGCAGCTGTATCTGAAACTGATAATAAATCTTAATAAAATTAATTTTGAACCCAACTTCATAAATTAATGACAATTCTGTTCTGGTGAACATTATTAGGATTAAGGTAATTTGTACGTAAAGGATGTGAATAATTGTGATCTAGAAGATGGAACATGGCAATTTGTATAATTGTTCCCAATTACCCACTCTTTTCCCAAAGCTATTCCATATACTATTGACTTTGCAGAATCCCCCATTAGAATCAACGCATATTTTCTTTCCTCACTGATATTAGGCTTAACTATGTGTTTTGCATGACCAGTGGGAAGTTGGCAGAAGTACACAGGTAGAGGTTTAAAGGTCCTTGTCTGATTGGGCTTTGGCAAATTTACTTTGCTTTTGTCATGAAAAGACTAGCCTACATAGCTTCTAAGCTAAGGAGGTGAGAACTGGGCAACCAACCTAGACCAAAGTTGCAAGTTATATTTTTAAATTTATTTATTTTCTTCTATCTTTGTTAATTCTTGAATAGTACTTGATTTCTCCCTTAGGTGCAATCCTGCTGGTTCTCCCATCACCATACCACCCACGATCTATCACCACAGTCCCTTGTGCTCTTCACTCACCTATTTTGACCCCATTCCTCTCTGTCCTCTCCTGTATGTCTCAATCTATAGTCAGTTTGCAACAAACTTGCAACTTAAAGCAAAGCACAGCTAAGGACAATCTAAATCAGCTAAATCCCAAGCAGTCCCAAATGACATGTGAGGAAAAAAAAACACTCCCCTGGGGTTTAGGTTATCTGTTATCCAGTATTATGGTGGTAACAGCTAACTAATATATCATTGCAGGAATTTGAATAATTACTGAAAGGATAACAGTTGGGGCATACTGATTCCAACCTATTTCTCAGGCTATTGTTGGGAACTCTTTGGTATTTGTTATATGTTTACAAAAGCCAAAAAAGATCCAAAAATATTTTGAGGTCAAATGGTTGCTACTTAAAAATCATGGGGATATTCCTTGAAGGGAGGGGCACTAAGAAAGGAAGTAATGTGAAAACATGTTTGCTTAGTATTAAGAAAAATATTTGAATATTATGAACTGAAAATCTTACTTTCAAACTAACAAGTGAAATCTTCCTCCAAACCAGCAATCTGTATGATCAATCAGTTTGGGGGAATTTACATTAGCATAGGGAAAATGATTGCTACTTCATTAAATGCATAAAATATTTATATATATTTTTTGAAATATCAGTGTATATTTAAGGGTTTAATATAACTCAGTGTTATTTTGTCACCAATTAGATTACACTATAATTTGATACTGCATTAGAAAGACTTTGATAAGATAACATGTTTCTCTAGCTGATTTTTTAAACCAGTTATGTTCAGGAAAATATCAGGGGAATACTGCAAGTAAAAATATATCCTTATTTTATCAAAAGGACGCCTGCACGCTCATGTTTATTGCAGTGCTATTTACTATACCTAATTTATGGAAACAACTTAAGTTCACCAAAACAGATGTGTGGATCAAGAAGATGTGGTATACAAGCACAATGGAATATTACTCAGTGATTAAAAAAAGATAAACTCATATCATTTGTGCAACATGAATGGAGCTTGAAGGGAAAATGCTAAGTGAAATAAGTCAGAAGGAGAAAGATAAAACTGAATGGTGACACTAACATATGGAATATAAAGTAAACTAATAGATAAAGACAAATTGAAAAACTAACACTTGATAGCTGACTACAGAACTGAAGCTTCAAGGGCAGAGGTGGGGGATGGGTAAAAACAAAGAAAGGAACAAAGAAGGAACAAAGAAGGAACAAAGAAAGGAAGCACAATGTTCTATGGTGGTAGAATATGGGTAAGATAGTGGTGGGTGCAGTATGCTAGTAATACCTAGTGGGAGGTATCCCAATATTATTTCAATTAAAAATTAATTAAATTTAAAAAATCCTTACTTTAGAATAAATAAAAATAATTTTGCTATATTCTTTAAGAGAGTATATTGATTCATTATGTGTGAACTAATATATTATTAGGATTATATTTAGTTGTTTAAGTTTGTTTCAGTGAAACCATGTGATAAGGTAAAGCCTAACTTGTATTTCTGCTCTGAAGTTTATGGTGAATTAAACAATATATTTTTTATTGGACTTCAATGTCTCTTTGATTTTACCTGAAAGAGGCTCACAGTGAGAGGGCACATATATACATTTTGAAAAAGCATAAACTGTTGTTCATTTATTAATAAAACTACATGCCACACCACCAGTTCTGAAACCCAAAGTCGTAAAGGTTTCATTCAATACTGCTTCTCACTTCTTAGCCATGGAACTCATGTATGGTGGCCAAGGTGACACAGGGACAAAAATCCCTCAACAGATCAAACATTTTCACTTTGTCAGAAGTCTCCCTATTTCATTTTAAATTCTCTTATGCAGTGTGTGTGTGTGTGTGTGTGTGTGTATGTGAGAGTGTGTGTCTCAAAGTCAGAGTATCTCTTTAAAGCAAAATGGACAATTTCCCAAGACACTGGGCTACTAGGCAAAGTTTCCAGGAGGGAACCTACAACCGCTGTGATTACCCTTTTTGTATTCTAGGAAGAAAAGACAAAGAATAGACTGTCCCACACTGACTTGCCTTTTAGGTAAGTTAAGATTATTTATAAAATTAAATCATTCTTTAAATTAATGAGGGCAAAGAAAAAAGAAGAGGCAATCTTTTCTTGACTCAAAAATAAAATATGACAAGTGGTACGTTCTTAGGCATCTATTTAGTATATTTAAGTATATTTATTCTTTTTTTTTCATAGAAATTCATTTTACGGCCTCCCTGGTGGTGCAGCGGTTAAGCGCTGCGCTGTGGAGCTGTCAGCAGCGGCAACACCAGTTCGACGCCATGCTGGGGAGATTCCCACATGGCGTGGCAGATCTCTCCTGCCTCGCCTGCTGCTCCCCTCAGCAGTGTATTTCCATCCATCTGCCTGTGCTGCTCCCCACTCTGTCTCTGGTGAACCCTCTTGCTGCCCCATGCCTCTGACCTGTACCCCAGCTTGTATGCATAAATAAATAAATCTTTAAAAAGAAATTCATTTTACTTTCCCATCTTGCTTCTAATGACAGAAGTAGTCATTATTCCTAATTTTACCTAACATTTTAATATCATATTTCCTTGCTAATATGGAGCTGTTTTACATGACTTAAATAAAAATGAACAATTCCAAGCATTCTAAAATAATTAGAGGCCAATCAGGGAGAAAATATCTACATAAAATATATAACCATGTTTAGAGATAAAATACTTACAAATAAACCTGAGTTTCTAAATAAGAAATTATGTAAAAAGAAACTCAATTACCTAAAAAATCATATTACGGCATTAGCAGACAAAGGAAGTGCAGAAGATGTAATAGACCTTAATTTTAGAATAGTAGCTCATGAACTCTCATTTGAAAAATGAATTCAAATTAGCTGGGATAGGAGAGCTCTCATCTGCACTGAAATAGCATGAAGGGTTGTAAAGGGAAGGTAATGATGAATGGCAATGTATTGAATCACATTTTTTTTTCCAAAATGGTTCCCAAATCTAATGTATTCAAAGTACTTAAAATACAAACTATTCACACAGTTACCCGAGATGACAGGAAGCAAGGGTAGGAGGGGAGGAGAGAAGGAGGGAGGAAAGAGGCAGACTTTATATGTTTCCTGAACACTTTATAGTTTCAGCATTGCTCCAACAATTAGTTCTAAAAGCCTGTGGGACTCACATATATGATAGTTAAGCATGTCCTTACATTTCAGGTATGTAACCAATTTTCCTTCCATTGTTACTCATATTATTGCCACAAATAAAGTAACAGGTATATCAAGACTTACAGAAAAAGAACAAGTAAAAAAGAATAAGTACCAATTATCATTAACAAAAGTTAACATATAACTGAACTCTTACTATGTTCTAGGTACTATGCTAAGACTTTACATTTATCAGTTTAAACATTATTTTTCCCATTTTACAAGTGAAGAAACCTAATCTTATTTTCAGACAGGCAGTTCAAATGAAGCTAGACCTGAAGTACTGTGCCAAAATTCCATGCTCCTTTCATTATATCAATTCACTATTGTTATTTCTATTGATTGTTATTGTTGTAATAATTGTTATCATGGTTATTTTCATGTAGCTAACAGGGAAACAAAACCATGAACACAAGACAATTTAAACCATGTAGTTGAATAGCTTTTCAAGACAGTAACACTGGTCAACAGTGAGCTCGTTACTGACTTAAAAAGGCCCTAATCTGGGCCTCCCTGGTGGCGCAGTGGCTGAGCACTGCGCTGTGGAGCTGTCGGCAGCAGCGACGCGAGTTCGACGCCCGGCCAGGGAGATTCCCTCATGGCGTGGCGGACCTCTCGTGCCTCGTCCGCTGCTCCCCTCATTAGTGTATTTCTGATCTGCGTGTTCTGCTCCCCGCTCTGTCTCTGGTGAGCCTTCTCGCCGCTCCGCACCTCTGGCCTGTACCCCAGCTTAAATGAATAAATCTTAAAAAAAAAAAAAAGGCCCTAATCTGTAGTATCTTGGTGTGCTGAATATGAATATAACCCTGAAAATTTTTTATTAGCTCTTGTTTTGAAGATATTTCATAGAATTCAATTTATATGTTTCACCATGTAAATTTATCCAGTAGGACTGCAACAACATCCTCAATCAGCCTAGAATGATGTAATATTGCATCACATTGCATAATACCATCATGCACACATCATCCAGAGTTGATTGCATCATTTTCTGATGCAATGCAATACTACTGCCAGGTGGCTACTGAAGGAAGTTGACTTTAGCAGTGCACTATAGAAAGCCCTGTTGGAAAGGTTGAGCACTGAAAATATTTCAGACTTTATGGGAGACAGTTTAAGTTACTGTTCCAGAGAACTGTTATTATTTTATCCATTTAGACACAATACAGAACAGTAATGCCTCGAAACTGCGTTAATAGCATGGACAATTTCTGCTCTATTGGTGGGAAAATGGCATTTGCCAACCAGAAGTATCACTTCTCAAGTGAAGAAGCCTTATCATCTTTACTTAGGATGCAAGGTTGGTGACCAAGACAATCCTTGGGCCCCTCATATATGCTGTGCTACATGGACAACACAGCCTTCACAGTGATTAAATGGCAAAAGACCATCAATGTATTTGCAGTCCCCATGGTGTGGAGAGAGCCAAGCAACCACATAAAAGACTGTGACTTCTGCTTGATTCCTCCTCTTTCCGGCAGAATAACGAAGCAAAAGAAGTCGAGAAGAATCTACCCAAACATCCCGTCTGCATGAGACCAGTTCCACATGGTGAGGGACTTCCTATTCCAGAACCTCCAGCAGCATATTCTCTTGATTCATCTGATGAGGACAAGGGTGAGCTGACCTGTTCTTTGCCTTTCCATCAGCATGCGGTGATCCAGATTTTCACTGCGGTGCATCATCAACCCCATACAGACTAACATAGGAAGAACTAAATGACCTTGTTCATGATTTGGACTTATCCAAGAACAAGGCAGAATTGCTAAGATCAAGACTCCAACAATGGACTCTTCTAGAAGATGTCACAATTACTTGATATCTAAAGCGCCACCAGCAGTTGGAGACTTTCTTCAGAAAGGAAAGTACTGTGGTATTCAGTTCCGATATTGAGGGCCTCATGAATGCCTTAGAAATGACTCATGACCCACAAGAATGGAGACTATTTCTAGACTCTTTGAAACTGAGTCTTAAGGCTGTGCTTTTGCACAATGGAAACCGTCTTCCATCTATTCTATTCCTAAACAGCTGTACAAGAGTCAAGTGAAGAAATCTAATAAGTAGTCTATGACTTGATTTTTTACCAGTATTAACCGTAGGCCTATTACTATTGGCACGCAGTTCGTGATGTAAACATCAATTTATTGCAGATTACAAAAATGCTAGAGCCAAAATTAGAATTTGACGGTCATATTCGTGTTGAGCACATACTAATTTTATTTCAGTAACATGACTTTTGTAAAAATTTGTTGACCAGTGTAATCATAGTATGCTAAATGACAGTTCATACAAGGGAGTCCTTTACTCTGATTCAACTACCACACCAGTTCACATTAAGAGGGACATTTCTGAATTTCACAATTCTATGAAGTTGATACAACTGAAGGCACTGAGCCCTGAGACTAGGTATCTTCACCAAGGCAGTTGTGATAAAATGATGATTTAAACTCACACATCCTGATTTGAGAATTTTGTGCTAACCACTCCCGTACAGAGATTCTAAAATCTCGTATATGCATCACACAAAAAATAGCAAAGGTCCTGATTGCCTTAGAACTTCAGAGAAGGGAAAGTTGCTCCTGACTGGGAAGGACTAGGAAGATTTTTATACAACAAGAGACAGGATTTCTTCAGAGCTCTGAAAAATTTGTTGCATTCACTGACAGAAAGAGAAAAAAGGAAGAATATGCCTTGCAAGTGGAAAGTGAACACAATTCAGAGATGAGAAAATACAAAATATTATTTCAGCTAAAGTGGAAGAGCCAGTGAGAGAGAAGCCAATCGTCTCCAAAGATGAGTACTTGGAGAAAACAAAGGTATTAGTTTTCTATTGCTGCTGTAAAAAATTACCATAAACTTACTGGCTGAAAGTAACATAAATCTACTGTTTTAGAGTTTCAGCAGTCAAAAGTCAGTCTCAGAACTAAAGTCAAGGTATCAGCAGAGCTGTTTCCTTCTGGAGGCTGGTGAGAGGAAAATCCGTTTCCTTCCCTTTCTGAGCTATTAGAAACTGTGTGCCTTCCTTGGCTCAAGAGCCTTTCCTGTCACTATGCCACTCAATTGCTTCTGTCTTTATATACTAACTCTGATCCTCTTGCCCTCTCTTATTAGGGCCCTCATGATTACATGGGGAAAAACTTCCCTTAGCAAGATTCTTAATTTAAGCATATCTGTAAAATATCTTTGCCATATAGAGTACCATATTTCCAGGCTCTGGAGATTAGAATATGAACTGGAGATACTTTTTTGCCTACACAAGATTAGACAGGCAGGTTCACACAACCTGATGTTAGGTGACCTTCTTTGCCAAACTGAAGATTAGTAAGAACTACTTGAAGGTTATTTAATAAGGAAATAGCACAATAAAATAATGTTTTAAGTCAAGTGATTTGGAATTTAAGGTGATTCTTTTATTAAGGAATCCGTGGTTCTCAAAAACTAGAGTATGTACAAATCATAGTGAGTTTGTCATAAAATAAGAGATTCCTGAGAATCTTCTTTTGAGAGATTCTTATTCATTGGGTCTGTGGGTCCAGCTATCTTTTGAAAAGAATTCAGAGTAGGCCTCCCTGGTGGCCTAGGGATTAAGTCTCAGTACTATCACCACAATGGCCTGAGTTCAATCCCCAGCCAGGGAGCTAATCCACATATGGCTCAGAGAATCACTCCTGTCCTGCCTGCTGTTGTCCTTAGCAAAATATTTCAGTAAATCCACCTATTCTGCTCCCCACTCTGCTTTGCTGAATCTGGTGAACCCTCTCAAGCCACCTCCTGGCCCTCACACCTCTGGCCTATACCCCAGTTCTTCTACAAAACAAAAAGTTCTGATAGGTGACTCTGAAACAGGTGATCTAAGATCACATTGTAAGCAAAGCTAGTCTATGACACTCAAATGACTTCATAGATGTACATTCACTCCATCCCCATTCCATGCAGGGACTCGGGTTGGGATTAAAACATAAACAAACCATGAAAATCAAATTCAGGTTTTTAGTCTATTTACCAAATAATTGTTTGTAAGATTTACCAAGAGCCTAAAATAACAGCAACACAACAAAAAGTCATATTTAAGTATAAGGGGGAAAAAAGTTATGGTTCTCACAAATGGAAAGAAAATAACGGAAATTCCTGTGCATCTCACTTAATGGACACTTAGAATGGACCAGGCACTGTTCAAAGGACTGTAGGATCAATTCACTTAATCCTCTCAGTCACAGCCCTCCACAGCAAGTATTACAATCTTCATTTTATGGTTGAGGAAACTGAAGTTTGCAGGGATTAAACAGCTTGTTCAATATCAACAGCTAAAAAATGACAGAACTTGTATTTGGTCATTTTTTTGGTTTGGTTCCTAAAGTCATATATTTCTTTCTTTGTTGCTTTGTCCTCTGCAGGATGCTAATTGAGGAGATTAACTACTCTACTTATAAATTTAAATATAAAATCTATACACCTAATAGATATACCTCGTTATTTTTAAGAAGGAGAAAATGGAGAGAGGAAACAATAAAGACTAACCAAGCACTAAACCCACCATCTCTGGGAGTTTAAACAAATCTCTTCATCTCCATGGCCTACATGTTCCCAATCTGAAACAAAACTGGACAAAACAATCTTGAAGATCTTCTTTTGTTTGGTTTTCCAAAAGATTTATAACTAGCAATTATGAAGCACATCAAAATCACATATACACATTGGTCTGAACACGATTTTCTTGAAGAAGTACTTTTATATATTAGTAGAAACTTCTTTGGCTGAAAAATGACTACCTCAGAAAGACATTAAATAAAACTACACGTTCAATCTCCATAGAATCTATGAGAACAAAGAAAAAGAAATTATTCTTTACCACTCACTTATTCTATGCATGCAGCAACATAAATAACACGATAGGGCTGAGACCCAAAGGAGTAGGCTAAAATTTCCTCCAAACAACAACAATTAATTCATTAGACTCAGAAACTTAACTGAATGCAGAAGAGTGCTTTCTTGGGAGTCCTGTCAGCAATTATTTTGAATCTAAAATATGAAATATAAAAAAGCATGCAGTCCATGGCAGATTAAAAGCAGCAAACCTACCAGAAGGTTAAGTGAGCTGTACACTTACAGCAGTAAAAAGCAATAGAGAAGATAGTAAAACTATAAAAAGTTGACATGATGACTCAAAAGGGTCTGAAGCACCTTAGTAAGGGACAAAAGACCCTCCAGAGGTTAAATGGAATTATGATGAGCATTGCCTTGGGTGCCAGACAGATCTCTGGCTTTGGATTATGTCTCCAACAATGACTTGACATTTACTGAAACACCACCAGAGTTTAATTTACATATCAGGCAGAAGAAGGATGGGGATTAAAAGGAATATGAGATTCTACTGTACTCTGGGACAATGGTGACAGACTCTGACTCTATGATATCAAGCCAGGAAAATCAAAGCTCAGGTCAGTCTTTGAGAAGTGTCTTGAGAGAGGTCTACAGAATGGCTCCAGTCTGAGAGCTTCTGGAGACAGTGCTGAGAGCAACACTGTGCTGTCCAGTCCCTGAAGAGCTCTTCCAGGAAGAAAGGGAGTTACAGAGAGAACCAGAGAGGAACCTATGAGAACTACCCATAAAGTGCCCACTAGGCCACCACTGCCAAGAAAAGATGCCACCATCACAAAGAATAACCTTGAAACAGGATGCCAGGGTTATGACTTTATTTATTTATTGAAGTAACACTGGTTTACAACACTGTATATGATTCAGAGGTACAGGCTCACACATTCAGACGTATGTTACTATAAAAGTGCATGGCTTTGAGTCACACAGACCTGGCTTTGAATCTGACTTGGCTTGGACATTTAATACCCTGGTGTTTAACTGGTAAAATATTAACCTCATCTCATTGGTATAAGAATTAAATGAAATATTGCTGGCATACAGCTTAATTTCAGTTAATTAAAAATTCTTTATCATTACTTAACACATTTGGGAATCCATGAGAAAATGGCTTCTAAGAAGTGAAGTTAGCTTTTAGAAGCAGCAGGTAAAATGGAACGTGAGGGACGCATATTATCTGCTCTGCCTGTCTTTCATCTCAGTGTGCTTCATCTTTACAGAAGGGAGAATACTGGTCTCTCAAAATACTTCTCTGAGTGAAGAAAGATAACACTTTCCATCAGAACACCTATTGATAGGATAGTAAGAGCTTAAAATCTGAGCGGATGTTCTGACTACTACTACTGCTTCAGGGAAATATTACAACTTTACCATGTATACCACAGATTCTAAGGGAGTACAACTGTGTTTTGTTCATCTTTGTATGTTCTGCAGATCTGAACAAGTAGTTGATGCTCAGTAAGTAGTTGTGGAATAAATGAATAAATGAGTAAATGCTGAACAAATAACCTCTCCTCTGATCCCAGTAGTATCTATTTTTTTCACACGGAAGACAATTGAAATCCATGTTTGAACTATTTCTTAGGAGCTATTTTTAGGAAACAAAGTCAGAAGATTTTTCTATTTCGATATCAAAAGAGCAACCAATAAAATACAAGCACACACAAAAGCAGGCCCAAAGTAGGACCTATATTGAGGAATTATGTTTGTCCTTAATTGTCTGGGTATGCCCCAAATATGTGAAAGGATTTCAAATAAGACCATAAGAGGAGCAGAAGGGAAGATTCTCAAGATCTGGCATAGTTCCTGAATCTCCAAATGAAGAACAAGATAAAGATAAGGCAGCTGCTGCTTAATGCCACCAACTGGTGATGGAAAACTGGCAAGCAGAGTAGGCCAGGAAAGGATAAGGCCTACATTTGTAACGTAACTATTCAGACCCTCTTAGAATCAGTTTGTCAGTTCTGAGGAACTCTTTTATAGGATCGTGAATGTCAAAAGGAGTTTGAAAGAAGTAAATGCTGGCTACCAGGACACCTCAGTTTCTAAGGAAAGGCAACTAAGGGAAATTTTCATTAATACTAGGCAAGCAAAAGGAGGACTTTTCACAGCTTTTCACCAAAGCTATTTGAGAAAACATGAAGGAGCTCTATGTAGGAGGCATTGTGTATGTTCTGGGGTGGCCTCTGTGGGGGGAAGAGGTGCACATACAAAGCACAATTCCTCCCCTCAGAGATTTACGACTAGTGACTGGCAGCACCATGTTTCACTGTGAGAAGGAGAGTCATGTGAGGTCAAGGAGGGGAAGACTCCAAGGCAGGATTCCAAATACTGTTGTACTACTACTGTAAAAGCTGAGTGAACAACTACTAAAAAATGGCATTTAAAAACAAAGAAATTTTTAAAACACTTCTTCAGTGCTAGGAAACTTATTCATGAACACATAAATAAAAATCTTCATCTATATTTTAAATTTTGGTGGCTTAGGCGGATGTTGAAAAAAATCTACAGGCAGCCAGTCTGACAGGGAGGGATTCTAAATTAATGACTTAGGTGATTCTGTGTCTATTACCTTTAAATAAGTGGCTAATACTAAGATAGAGTCCTGAAACCCATAGCCTTTCTAAAAGATTGTAGCAGAAATAATGCTCCCATTCTGACAATTCATATGTGGTATTTTCTAAAAGGATATGTCATACAAGAACATCTTCCTATAATACATTATTTGGTAATTCCTGGGAAATTCAAGGCGCCCAACCATTCCTCTTAAACTCACCATTTACAATACTGGTGAAAGAAGACTAGGTGTTAGGTATCCAAAATGTCTAGATTTGCTCAAACTGAGTAACTAGCACTCTTCTCTGTGACAGAATTTCTGAAGCTCATCAAATTATGCTAGTGAGATCCCACTTCAATAGGATCATTATTCACATTCTGTCAATAACCAGAAATAGTGCTTACAAATAAATTACAATATCTTCAAGAATCATTACCATTCTTTCTACTAAACTGCAAACTCCATGGGAGCTCTTTTTGTTTATAGCTATTTTCCCAGTCTCTGGAACACTCTTTGGCATACAGTAGGTGTTGAATAAACATTGTGCTGATCAAAAGCATACATAAATTTAAATTGCTCCTTTGAGATGGCAATGGGGAAGTGGTGGCTGAGGTGGAACAAGAGGCTTATGTGTTACTATATGAATAAGTATCTCTAAAACCTCTTCTATAGAGATCGCTTTTCTTAAAACACAATTTTTCATTCTTATCTCACTAAAATTGAACATTTCTTTCAAGTGTCAAAAAACCTTAATGTGACAAGATGCACGCTGGCATCTGACATCTACTCAGCAAATAGTAACTGAACACACACCATATATTGGCACTAGGACAGACACACACCGGTGAACCAAACAGATGTGGTCTTATTCATGTCATAAGAAATGTGAACATTAATTCAGTACTGTGGCAACAGACCTGGTGTTTACAAAATGTCGTACCCTGGACAAATTTGTGGAAAGTAAAGCTTCTGTTGAGACTAACAATGAAAACCCATACAGAAGCCACTAAAGCATGATTTTACCCACTGTTACTGGTATTGCCAGAGCTATATGAATATATTTTTTCTTAGATATGACCTCTCAAGACAGATGATTAATTGAGACTATACAACAATATTCAGGCATTGTGAAATAATAATCCTTGTTGAGAAGTCAACATGAGAACATCAATTTTTATCTAGTTATTATTAAACCACAGCACAAAACCAAATACTATCTTCAAAGATATTTTGCATCAGCTTATAGTTTCCTTTCTTTGAGATACAGTCATATTTCAAAGTGAGCATTTAAACCAGATTAGTAAGTTCTAGAGACATAATGAACAGCTTGGTGACTGTAATCATTCTGTATTTTACATTAGAAATTTATTTAATAGCAGATCTCAGGAATCTCACCACACACACACAGAGAATGTTATTGTGGGGCCTCCCTGGTGGTACAAGGGGTTAAGTTTTAGCACTGTGAAGCTATTGCAGCCACAGCAGCACAAGTTCGATCCCCGGCCAGGGAGGTTCCCACATGGCACAGCAGACCTCTCCTGTCTTGCCCACTGCTCCCTTCAGCAGTATATTTCAGTAGATCTGCCTGTTCTGCTCCCCACTCTTTCTCTAGTGAATCCTCTCACACACCCCCACCCCCACACACAGCCCCCTCTGGCCTATACCCCTGCTCTAGTATGCATAAATAAATAAATCTTTAAAAAAACTACAGCTTGACTGTAGTATTCATATCACCATATATATGTATATCACACTATACACCTTAAGTATATAATGCTTCCAGTAAAAAGAACAAAGTCCTGCTCAGACAGGAAGGGGTTCCATCCATTTTGCATTTTAGGGAGGGGCCAAGAACTATTACAATTAAGTGGAGGCAGGAGAGGATTTCAGCATTACTTAGAATTGGCTTCTGCTCATTCCCCTTTTCATTATATACTTCAGGATCTTGTCTGAACCTCTGTACCAAGAATGTCTGTAACAATCAAAGGGCAGTCACTGCAAGTGGCAAGCCCATAGTGCACAGGACTGTTACTGTGATTAACAGCCAAAGCTTGCAAGGTGAAAGCCAGTGCCCCAAGGAATTTGGCCTGGGGATTTGGGACAGGCCGGGGGAACTTGGTTGTACTGTGAACACACCCAGAAACTGATCGTTCTGTGTGCTACAAACACCAAGTATGTTCTTCAATGATCTCACCGGTAGGTACAGGGACTGCAGTTAATTCTCCACACCCACCCTGCAATGACCTGCCTGAAATTGGCCACATTAGAGATGAATCACTCTCACTTAGTTCAGTCCAATTAAAGATATAGTCACTGGTAAACAATTTGGCAATTTCCTTCTTTATCATAAAACATATTTAAATATCGAATTTGGTCCCAATAGAATGACAACTATTTAATGATAGGAACAAATACTATGTTATTTAGCTAAATTGTATAATTTTAAGACTCTTGCCTACATTTAAAAAGTTCCATGTAATTTATAAAAGCGATTAATCTGCTCACCGAGACTGTATCTCTCCTCTTTGTTAACATTTATTTTTGTTTGCCCATTTCCTTTATTATCTCCTGTTAAAAAATTGTTCCTAGCATTAATTTGTTTACGCTAAATATGATAGCAAAAATTCATCAGATTTATTGCCCAGACTCCCTGGTGCCCATGAATGTGGACCTCAGGATATTAAGGGAAAATCAACATTTTGCTATTTTTGCACTGCTTTGACATTAGCAGTTATCATTTAGAAGCCAATAGAAATTTAGCCTGTATATGAAGGAGTTCTGACATGTATCAGTTGACAATTAAGTTCTGAATCTGCTGGTCATTAGTGAAAGCACAGTAGCTATCAAACAATACTCAAGGCTACCACTATCCATATTTATGATAAAAAGAGATTATTATGTCCTTTTGTAGACATACAATATTAGAAAGTACATGAAATACATAAGCAACCACTCCAGAACTACATCAGAGGAAGAAGGGAAAGCAAAATTTTTAATGATATTGCATAGGATGCTCTGTGATGGTGCTTTTTTCAGTTTACTGGAGGACCCATTTCTATTTTGAACGCTGAAGATTGTTCTGAGTTGGTGCGAGCTACAAAATGGGCTACAAAAAACTCCTCCATGAGCTACAAAATAGCTCAGCAATTGAAAATTTTCAAGTAAAAGAGCACAGCAGTCATTGTAGCACTGCACAATCAGGCCAGCACTTTACAGAGCATGCTGGAAGGACTCTACTAATTCCTTAGAAACACATTATTTGGTATGAACTTGATATCTCACATGGGTAATTAGATAGAAATTAAGACTTAGTAATAAAAATCCTTAATGAAAAAAATGGACTCACCAGGAACATATGTCTCTAAGGTGTTCAGAATCTATTCCCCGACTGATAAAAGTGCCCTTACAGAGGAATAAATGAAGTCTGTGAGCAAAAAAAAAAAAAAAAAAAAAAAAAAGCTGCTTCAGGGAAACTGACAACTCGGAACAGGATGGGCTTTGGCAACCTTATATGTACTGATTTTCTTCCTTCCTCTCTCTTACTGTTCCTTTGCTGTTTTTCTGTGTATCCTCTATTCTACCCGGCCTGTAAGTGTTGGCAAATTCAAAATTTCATTCTAGACCTGTTTCTCTTTTCATGTTAAACTCTCTCCCTATGTAATACATCTACCCTCCCACCCATTCACTCATTCATTCATTTGAGAAATATGTATTGAGTGTCTGCCAAATATCAGTGATGTTTTATGAACCTGGAATAAATGAGTGAACAAAACAAAATAAAATCCCTCTCTATAGGGAACCTGAACGTAGCAGATTTCTATTACTATCTATATATATATCAGAGACCACCAATCTGATATTTCCAGCATCCATCTGTTCTCTGGACTCCAAGTTCCTCTACTTAATGATTGTCCACTTAGATATTTTAGAAGCATCTCAAATTTAACATAATCCAAAATGGAACTTGTCATGTTTGGAGGTAAAATTCTGAGTCCTCACTTCAAGAATGCTATCAACTTCCTTTCATTTGCAAAATTCAGACATGTAGGAGTAATACTGGTGCTGTATTAGTAAATATCATTAGTAAATATCAATCCAGTTCTCTACATTTTCACTGCAATCATCCTGGCCCAGGCTACTTCATCTCTCTAGAAACTTGGGAGTGGGGCATTCTGTACCCACTCTTCCCTGCTTCAATTTTTCTTCAGCCAGATTGTGTTTAAAAATGCATATTGACATGCCAATTCCTTTAAGAAAAAGCCAAAGTGCTTCACAGTCTTCCAGACCTTGATTTAGCTTCCCTCAACCTCTTTCATCTCTTCATGTAGGACACTCATCTTTGCTGTCAGAGCTTCAGTCACTGGGCTCTCTTTCATGTGCTTCCCAAATGTAGAACTTTAGCTCACACTGTTCCTTAATGCTTCACTTCAAGTGGTTAACTCCTATTCATTCATCAGTCTTCAGCCCAGAGGTCACTGGCTCATAGAAACTGTATTAGTCTGCTGTTGCATCTATCAATATAACAAAACACCAAAGATTGGGTGACTTAAATAAATGCGAATTTACTCTCTCACAGGTCTAGAAGCCATATGTCTGAACCAAGGTGCCTCTCCTGATGCCTCCTCCTTGGCTTGCATGTGCCTGATCATCTTCTTGCAGACTTCATGTGGCTTTTCTCTGTACCCATGAATTCCTGGTGTCTTCTCCTCTTTTTATAAGGATACCAGTTCTATTGGATTAGGACCCCATTCTTCTGACCTCATTTAACTTTAATAACCTCTTTAAAGGCTCTGTCCACAAATTCAGCCAGAGTAGGAGTTATGGCTCCAGTGTGAATTTGTGTGTGTGGGGGGGAGTTCCAAATCAGTCCTCAATGAAAGCCTCTCCTGATTCCCCAACTTAGGTTAGTCTCCCAGTTATCTGTTAGTATAACACCTTGTATTTGTTACAAAGCACCTTGCACAGTAATAACCAAGACTGTCTGCCACACACAGCTCTGGCCCTTTTCTGTCTCTCTTACCTTATCCCTTACCACGCCCTCACTCGAGTCCCATTCCTGATCTTCTAATACGTCAGGCATTTCTTGCTGGACACTTCATGACTCATTCCTTCTCTTTATTCAGGTCTTTGTTCAGATTTCATACCCTAGAGAAGTTGTCCTTGACCACTATGTCTCTAAGCACATTATCCCAACCTCCAAAACTTCTATGCCCTTGCATAGCTTATTTTTATATAACCACCTGCCATGATAATATCTACCTATTTATTTTTACTTGTTTACTGTCTTATTTGCTTGTCAAATATAAGATTCCTAGATGTAAGTACTGAGCTCTCCAAGTCTAGAACAGGTGGACACAGGAAGCACTCAGTGGCTATTTTTTAATGAATAAATGATTATTTATCTGTATGGTTAATATGATTCTTATCTGTTTGCCCTATCAGACTGTAATTTCTGTCAAACAGAAATGTCTTTTATGCTCACCAGTGACTAGGCACATAAAACTAATGGTTGGCAAATATTAAGTTCTTAGTAAAATACTTGCTGAATGAATGAATAAAAAATAAAAACAAAAGTTGTGAAAATTTATAGAAAACATCTTGAAACAATCTGTAGAACATGAAGAGATGTTTGTGGCATTTCTAGCTACTTCGCAGTTCATTCTGATTTACCAGGAGTGTACACTCAGTTTAAACATGGCTTTTCTGGGCCAAGTCTCTGTTAGGGGCCATAAAACTGCCATCACAGTGCTATGAAAATCATAGGAGAAAAGGAATAACAGTATTTTTATTTATAGAAATATTTACTTTTCAAGGACCAAGCATAATGCCAGATTATTATTTATGTGGATGCTCTTTTAGTTTACCAGTAAATGAGATTCCAAGACAAAATTATTTGGATGTTTTGTATGGATTGAAATAAGTGTGTTAAAAACTTAGCAATAAATTATACATTTAGAATAACTCGTACTGCATACCAAGTGATTTTTTAAGTGAATATATTCTCTATGGCAGTTTTCTTTTTAAAGGATCCTCAAAAGATGGTGAATTGATCAAAATTACATTTAGATAATATATTATTTTGGAATTTGTAAAAAATAGGTGTAATTGAATAGAGACTATATATGTAATCCTTACATATATATATACACACATATTATTTGTTCTTTTAACACTTTGTATTAGTTATAAAGCATCTTACACAGTAATAACCAAAACTGTCTATAATTATACAGTAATAGCCAAATAGTTTATATATAGAGTATAGTGTTTTCTTTTTCCTTCAAAATATTCTGGCCAGAATCTCATTACTTGTTGAAAAGTACATGAGCCAAAAGAGAACATTACTTCCTGTCATTTTGATATGTCTCTTATCCAGAGCAAAGTTTCAAAAAATATTAGTTTAATAATATACATTATTTATATAATATATATTTCTGTAACATATATTAAATAAATATTAGTCAAATATAATTTTTTAATCTTTGTAATGGGGTAAAGTTCCAAATCTATGTCTTTAAGAATATCTAAAAAATTTTCCTTTTTATACTTCAAACTTTTTTCTACCTTGACTCCCTTCAACTTCTCATCTCAATACATATATGTTAATGTGAACTAATTTTAAAAAAGCAGATCTATGACTATGTTGCCACTTGATTGTAATTAAAATTGATATAGCAAAAAAGTACATTGACAAAAACAAGAAAATGTATTGCAGGAAGCACTATGAAAAAGAAAGGGTAAAAATTGATATATAGCCAAGATCAAAAAGTAAAGTTAGGAAAAATAAAGACAGCTAGGTGGTCCCTACTTTATGCACTATATGTTAGGAGAAAGTCCCTTCTAATTGTGACAGCCAAAAAGGTCTTCAGATTTTGCTAACTGTCCCCTGAGGGGCCCAAACTACCTTACTTGACCTTTGCAATCTGCTCAATAAACAAGTATTTACTGACTACCTCATGTGTATCTGTTTCCTTGTAGGGAGCAAGAGAAGCATAAGACATGGCTCCTTTTCTTAAAAAAACTGAGTCTATATTACAGACAGTATCACTGCAGTACAACAGAAAATCTACATCACTGAGTTGTAGATGTCTTATATTATTAATACATATTTCACGTGATTTTGAGTATGTCCAGAGTAGGAAGCCCAAGGGGAACGTGATTTTGAGTATGTCCAGAGTAGGAAGCCCTGGGAGTCACAACTTAGAATGGATTTTGAAAACTGGATGGAATTTGCATAGAAAACATTAAGAAGAAAGTACATTTTGCATAGCATGGAGAACGTATCTGCAAAGTCCCAAAGCAGAACAAGGTAAAGCGAGTGTGCAAAACCAATGAAATAAACAGGGTGAAGAGAATTCTTTGGGACCCTACAGAAGAGAGTTAGCTTGGAAATATTTCCTAGTAGATGATGGGAATGATCAATGAACTGCAACTTTAAAACTGATAAAAAAAATAGAGAGGAAGTCTGAGTCTTAAACCAAAGAAAACTATAGCTTGGGAGCTGATTGGGAGTAAAAGGCCAGACTGTTGACTGTGCTACTGATAGAGTAAATGCTTGACCATCAGTTGTGGACACTGAACATATGTCCATTTGCTCTGGATAGCTAGTGGGAAAAATACTTTTGTTTCAGATTTTATTAAGAAGTTCTATTGCAGTTTAACAACTAAACAGGTGCATATAAAAATTGTAACTGGTAATTATCTTGTATTTGGTTCTAAATTAACTATTATCAGGTTAATGTATAATTTAAATTCCAGGAGACTCAAGGATCATGGAATAAGGTAAACATTCTTAAGCATTTTATCTTAACTATAATTTACCTCAAGGAATGCTCTTTTAATGGTTTTCAATATTAGTCACTTAAATTGGCAAATACAAACCTTATTTCACTTACTGCTGAATACAGACATAACGTATAATAATGTCACTTAGAAAACCTAAAACAAACACAAACACACAAAAGCAGGTTAATACCTGCAGGAAGAAAAAGCTCAAAAGGCACTTCTCCAAAGAAGAAAAGCAAATGGCCAACAGATACATGAAAAAATGCTTAACATCACTTATAATCAAGGAAATGCAAATCAAAACCACTATGAGATACCACCTCACACCTGTGAGGATGGCACACATAAAAAATGCAGGCAACAACAAATGCTGGAAAGGATGTGGAGAAAAAGGAACTCTTCTACACTGCTGGTGGGAATGTGAACTGGTCCAACCACTATGGAAAGCTGTATGGCGATTCCTCAAACTGTTCAACATGGAGCTTCCATACGACTCAGCAATCCCACTTTTGGGAATTTACCCAAAGGACACAAAAACACTAATCCGAAAGGATACATGCACCTGTATTATGGCACTGTTACAATAGCAAAGGTATGGAAGCAACCCAGATGTCTAAAAATAGATGACTGGATCAAGAAGATGTGGTACATACACACAATGGAATACTATTCAGCATTCAAAGAAGATAAACACATGCAATTTGCAGCGACATGGATGGAATTAGAGGGGATCATACTCAGTGAACTAAGCCAGAAAGAAAGAGAAAAATATCAAATGGTTTCACTTACAACAGGACTATCAGGAAACCAAATAGGAGAGAGACAATCAGCGGGGGGGTGGGGGGGGGAGAGGCGGGGGGAGGGAAGGAAAAGGGCACAAAATGGAATAGAAAAATAGAAAAGAACACAAGGGACCATGGAGATGGATCACGGGTGAATTGGTGGTGGGCTACCCAAGGGGAATACAAAATGTAAAAGACATAAATAACAATAAAAATATATATTAAAAAAAACAAAAAACATTTTCCTAAAAAATGAAAAAGAATATTCACACATGGAATACTTGTATTATCAAGACAAACTGATAATCTTTTATATTAATTTAATTAGTTCTCCTGCCTTGATAGTTAATAATATGAACACCAGTTCTCTAGTGTGATAGGCAACACTTGTGGAAATTATAATGGATGGTTAAACGGATGATTAAAAAGAATCATCTCAAGAGGTGTGAACCCTGAATAAAAATGACACAATTTTAAAAATGGCTTTGTAAATATACACAAACCATTTAGAAATAGCCAGTTGCCACTACAAATTGGAACTCCGGTTGCACACATCTACATGGACATACACACATGCACACACACATGTTAGCTAGACATCTGTTCCTAAAAACCAAGAAGCAATCAAGTTAATACATTTTCCCTAGAAGTATCTTAAGGATAATATAGATAGAATGATTATGTTGGTGTGGGTCTCTTCATGGTTATGAATATGAGTGAGCATAGAAAATTATCACATGTGTTTCTAACCTTTGTTCTTTTGATAAGAAGGGGACAGATGAGGATTACAGTTTCTAATCACTAATGGTGTGGATTACTATAAAAATTTTTCTATACTTCTCTTTTTATGAACACTTGCAGTAGTCATATTCTCATTTTTGATTTAATTATGCCATGGTTTTAATTTAGGTATTTTAGGAAGGTACCTTGATGTTTTTAAGGCCATTATGATACCAATTTAGAGTGCTACAATAGGAGTTGACTAAAATAATTGCTTGCTTACTGGAGTTGATGTGATTTCTCATTTATTTAATCAAATACTAAGAAATGATTTGGGCATGGGAAGAATATGAAGCAAATGGTGGTAACTTAATATTTATGAACTAAACACCTGATTATATATGTAACTATAAGCATATATATAGACACATTCATGTATGTTCTCATATTTTTGCAATGATAAAGTTATGTATACATAAAACAGCATATGTAATAAGTACAAAATAAAGTCATTATCTTTATGTATTCACTGTATCCCATATACACATTTATATAATATATTATTCTATTTTATGTTTGGTTACAGGTCTGTTTGTACTCTGGAGTACTGCAAATCTCTGAGGCATGGTAGTTATAATGTATCCTGAGTAACCACCCTCTGTATCTGGCAAAGATAAAGTACGAATAAGTGTCTCATAAATGAATGAATATCTTTTTTGATTCCTGTCTTAAAACAGACACCTTTTAAATTTCAATTATGACACGTTACTTTATAAAATATTAAACTCATCAGGATCTCTCATTGCATGTATAAAATACACTTTCATTTCAGCTTGTACTCAGAATTTTAATGCTTCTGCTTTAAAAAAAGGAAAGAGAATAATAGCCAGATTTATAGGCTAATAAGGTGCTTTTTTCCTTGAATCATCTACTAATTCATTCTGAAAAAGGAAAACATGGCTATACTTTGGAGTATTAACCCAATTTAATTTTATAATGCTTAATATTTCTGCTTTTTGTTACCATATTAAACCAAAATTCCAAGGTAAGATGATCAAGCTCTTTATAAGGTAAACATTTGTCAGTTATTGCAAAATAATTTATGAAAATTTAACCTCATTTTAATAGTTAGGTAGCTATTTATTATTTTGTTTAACTTTTCAAACACACACACACACAGAATCTGTAAGTAAGAGAGCAGCACCAAAAAGAATAATTTTTTTTAATTTTACACTAGACTTCTTATTTTGATCATTTATTTCAGGAAATTTGAGTCCATCAACATTGTAAAAATATAACAAATTAGCTTTCAAACTGAAGTAATTAAGATATAAAACCTGACAGCTCTTTTTAATGTTAAAAATTAGGGCTGATAATCCCTTCCCTTTACTCTTTCAAGGGACCACAAAATTATACAGGAGGACATATTTTACAAATTTTTATTTATCTTATTGACTGCTTTATCTAAAAGATCTTTTTTGCCAATAAAACCTCTAGGCATATTTTATGAATAAGTCGTGCAATTAAAACCACTTCAACATTTCAACCTGCACCTACTTTCAACTAAGGAAAAACTTGTATTTCTTTTTTTCTATCAGAAGCAATTCTAGGGTCTCCCTGGTGGCACAATGGGTTAAGTCTCAGTACTATGAAGCTATCCACAGCCACGGCAGCAGGAGTTCGATACTGGCCAGGGAGCGTCCCACATGGTGCAGCAGATGTCTCCTGTCTAGTCCGCTGCTCCCCTCAGCAGTGTATTTCAGTCAGTCTACCTGTTCTGCTCCCCACTCTGTCTCTGGTGAATTCTCTTACCCCTTCCCCACACTTCTGGCGTGCACCATAGCTCTTGTATGCATTAATAAATCTTAAAAAAAAAGAAGCAATTCTACAATCATTATCTTGGCAAAGTTTGTCTGTCTTACTCATATTTCTCAAACTGACAAAAGTAGTAAATGGATTCATGAGCTTTAGTTTCTGTTGTTTAACTTTAGTGATGATTGATAGGTATGCTATGAGTTCTAATGGTCCAAGCTATCTGTTCTCACAATTTAAACATCTAAATTAAAGTGATTAAGTAGTGATTTAGGACACCCCATGGTGCAAGTATCAAGAAAGTTACCGCCTATGTGGCTAAGGGGATGGAAATGAATGGGATTTGGCATCAAAAACAGAGAAAGGCACACTGGGTAGAAGAAATAGACTGAGCAAGGGTGAGGCAAAAAAGAACAGAAATCACTGGAGAAACACTGACTACTTCAGTTATTTGGAGCAAAGACACCAAGGAAGAGGAAAATCAGAAATAACTTGAAAGCAATGCTAAACTACTGTGTAAACAATGAAGTGTCTCCTTGTTTCTGAATTGAGGGGCCATAAAAATATCTCCCAATATTACAACGTCTGTGTAAATAACTAATACTTAATGTTATAGTACTTTGGTCATCTTTTAAATGCAATAAACTTAATGGAGTAGAGGAAAAAATATGGAAAAAGAGAACATGTTTTGCAGACTGTTTGCCAACCCAAGTGATTTATAATAAATTAGATAAACTGGAAATACATAAAGATTAAATATTAGCATTCCATGTTTAAAAAGACTTCTAATTATGAAAAAAGTAATTCTAAGCAAAGATGAAATTTTACATTTTAAATGAATGGAAATAACTTTCCCATCACCAACAACAACTATTTTTCAGAAAAAAACAATTAACACCTTGTGTTATGCAGCTATCAGTATTCAGAGAGAACTAAGGGAGGATTTTAAAATATAGTAAGACATATGGAAAGTCTAAAATCACATTTATGTCCCCCTTTTCTTAATAAGAAGCACTTCAAGTTACAAAGCTGCTATTGGCACATATTATCTTACATGTGATTTTTTGCAGCATTTTAAATATATCACAGTAAGAAATTCATTGCTATATTTGCCAAAAATAATTTATTGAGTACTTCATATATATATACTTTACAAGATTCTTTACTGTGTAATCTCTGAGAAGTGAGAAACAATATAATCTATAAGGACATAAAGAGTATATAAAGACAAATATTTAAATAATGACCTTTCAGATAGTATGGTTTGGTCTTTATGTGTATTAGAAAGCAGTATTTTAAAAAATAAATTTAACATGACTCAACTATCACACCATAAATACAGAAATAATTTCCTGAAGATTTTGTTGCATACATTTAAATAGGAAGAAAATAGAAAATGAACTTCCCAAGTTATGATAATGAAAAGAGATATAAAAATGTTAAGTTTAAGTCTAGGATAGAGTAGAAACTATTCATAAAATTTATAAAACACAGTTAACACCTTACTTATATGCAATTATGAGTAATCAGAGAGAAACTAAGGTAGAATTCACTTCGATTTTCATAGAAAATTATGATTTGTTCATATTTTTAAGGCACATAAAATGTGATATAAAATATTGGGATTGAAAAGCAAGCACTAAAAAGAAGTAAAATTATCACTACTTGCAGACAATATAATATACACAGAAAATCCTATAGACACCAACAAAAAACTATTAAAAATAATCAGTATAGTGAAGTGGCAGGCTACAAAGTCAACATAAACATCTGTTGTGCTGTTGTGTCCCTATATTCAAAAAGTGAACTAGAAGAGAAAGAAATTAAAAATAATCACATTTACAATCACGTTAAAGACAGTTAAACACCTAGGAATAAACATAACAAAGGAAGTAAAAGAACTGTACAACAATAACTATAAGATATTGTTAAAAGAAATGGAAGACACAAAGGAATAGAAATATAGTCCCTGATTACGTGTTAGAAAAATTAACATGGTTAAAATGGCCATCTTACTCAAAGCAACATACATATTAAATGCAATTCCTATCAAGATTTCAGAAGCATTCTTCAAAGAAATAGAGCAAACATTTCTGAAATTTATATGGAAGAACGAAAGGTCCCATATAGCCAAAGCGATCCCAACAAAAAAGAACTCTTTTCTGTCAGATTCCCAGACTTCAAACCATACTACTAAGCTAAAGTCATAAAAACAACATGGTATCAGAATAAAAATAGATACAGAGGTTAATGAACTACAATTGAAAACCCATACATAAACCCACACTTAGATGGTCGGTTAATTTATAACAAAGGACACAGAGTATACAATGGAGAAAAGAAATTCTCTTCAGTAAATGGAAATTGGATAACCATATGTAAAAAATAAACTATCTCATACCATACACAAAAATTAAGTAGAAACAGATTAGAGACTTGATGTAATAAGATCTGAAACCATAAAACACATAGGATATTTGCAGCAAGGGGATAATATCAAAGATTTCCAAAGAATACATACAACTCAACAAAAAGAAAACAAAAACTCAATCAAAAAATGTTGAGAAGAGATAAATAGCTACTTTTCCAAAGAAGAGACAGAGATGGCCAACAGGCACATGAAATAAAATGCTCATCATCACCTATAGCCAGGGAAATGCAAATCAAAATCACAGTGAGCTATAATCACCTCACACGTGTGAGAAAGGCCTATATCAAAAAGACTAGAAACAACAAGTGTTGGCAAGGGTGTGGAGAAAAAGGAAACCTTGTACACTGGGGATGGGAATATAGATTGGTCCAGCTCCTGCGGAAACCAGTATGGAAATGAATATTAAAAATAGATGTACCATATTACCCAGCAAACACTCTCCTAGGCCTCTACCTGAAGGATGCAAAAACATGTACTCACAGGGATATGTGCATTCCTATGTTCACTGCAGCACTATTTACAATAGCCAAGTTATGAGAACAGTCTAAATGCCCAAAGACAGACAAATAGGTTAAAAGATAAAGTATATATCATACCATTATGACATACTACACAACATGTGAAAAAAAAAGATGAACTCTTGCCTTTTTGCCTTTTGAGACAACATGGGTAGAACTGGAGAGGGTTATGCTAATTGAAACAAGTCAGAAGGAGAAAGACAAGTATTAGATGATTTCACACATGTAAAGTATAAAGAAACAAAAGAACAGACAAAACTTAACCAAAACCAACGCTAGAATTCTGAATGCAGAATTTAGGCTACCAGAGGTGGAGTATGGGAAACAAGGAGGGGAGGGGACCCAATAGACTATGATGTAGGATAATGGGTGCTTTGGGGGGGCTATGGTAACACACATCTGAAGTGTGAACCTATACATCTGAATCATGTACGGTGTTGTAAACCAGTGTTAGCTTAATTAAAAAATTCAATTAAAAGAAATGAAAGTAGGCACAAGTAAACCATGGTTTGAATTTACCTTATTTCAAAACTTTAAGTAAAAATCTCTTAGAATGAGTAGTTTTACAAGTTGCACATGAATAGCAAATATATCAAATATCCTCATCCTGGGTAATTACTTTCTTTGTGGGGCCATGTTCATCCCTGCAATTTAGCTGAAAATTAAAGCGCACATTACAAACAGAACTGGATATATGGAAAAATGCTAAAAAAAAAATCAAACCAAATGAAGGAATATTTAAAAATGCTGACATACATTTAAACCACCTGAATTTGTTAGTTTATAGACTGAGCTGGCTTCTTTGCAAATATTCTGTCAGGATTTAAGTCTGTGTACTTTGGTTCTAGCCAAATAAAATATTTTTTAAGAAATGGTTCAAATAGACATTTTCAGTTCCTCTGGTTTTGTTGGGCATGTATGGCACTGTCCGTATACCGCTAAAGTTAATTCACAGGCAAGGTAGCCACTTAAGAAATAATCCCAAAATAATACGAAGTGCAATAAGTGAAATCTACCCAGGGACCTGAGTTCACATACAAGGACTACCCAAAATCCAATCTGGAGGAGGTCACCAGGAATAGAATCTAAAAGGAGAACTTTGAGTAGTGGGCAGCCCGGGGAAAGACAGAGGATGGGGAGAGCATGGTGTTGTAAGCGGTTCAGGGTTGCTGGAGTGGCCTTGAGACTCTTAGGAAGGGATGACGATGGAGAGGTGACCAGTCCTGTGCACTGGGAATGTGTCTGACCTGTCTGTTGGTCATAAAAAATCACAGTAAGGCTCTTGTGGGCTGGGGTCAGGATGGAGTGACATCAACAGATTTGAACCCTAAATAGACCACTCTTATGGCTATGCTGAGGATGGCATGAAAGAGGAACAATTCAGTTAAGAGAATGAAAGAGAGAGCTGAATAGGAACTGAGGCAGGTCGGTGATGGCAGGGATGGGGAAGGGAAAGGTTAGTGAAATATTTTAAAAAAGGAATCAAGACTTATTAGGGATTACAAGCCTTACACTTGATTCAATAACATGAACAATTTTTTTTACTTGGATCTGCCAAAAATAAAGTGTATAAAGTTAAATTTCACTGTAAAGCCACTGTTTTTTCAATTTCAATGAAGTCTAGAATAATGTACACTCTATGACAATGAGAACCTGTTTGCCTGTCAATGTTTCTGTGTGAGTAAGTCACGTACTCAGGATAGAGAACAGCTGAACTTATCTGATGCTGTACATAGTCCTGGAACTGAGTCTTAAAGTATTTCCACAGAGAATGGAATAAAACAAAGAGAGTTTTTGTTCTTTGAAATTCAAAAACATATCTTTCTTTACTTGAACCATAGCTATTTATTGCAACATTCCAAGTACTTAATGCATTTTTATAACTTACAAAAATTCACCTGTTTGCTAAACCTTTTTATGTTCTCCTTAAAAAAAAAAAGAAAAACATCTGTATTTCCTTAAACTTGGTCAGTAATTCAGGAATGCTCACTTTTATTTCCCGAAGCTGTAAGAATTGGTGATTGCTGCACCAATTGGTGATTGGTTTTAATCACTGAAGCAGTGCTTCATATTGCTACAGAGATTTTATCTTTACTCAACTTTAACTCTCACCCATATAATGCTTTTCATGAGAAAAAGTGCTTCAGTGAAAAAGCATTACTTTATGAATATTGGCTTTCCTCTAAAAGAGTGTTCTAGGACACGCACAAATAAAGTACAGTCAAGAAAGTAACATTGTACTTGTTTTGGATTATTCTGTAACATAAAATGTGGAAAGAATTTGAAATCTATTTAATAATGATATAGAGAGTATCCAATAATAAAATAGTTATATAAATCAGGGTTTATAAACTACAATTAATGATGACTTTTTACTACATGTGCATGAACAGAATAATTCTTAACTACAACATCTATAATGCTGCCTATTTATAAAACTGCAAAATTTGTTATTGATTCTTATACAGCATTTTATTTGTATAAGTTTTATCTATAATATTTGGTACTTGCTTTTTAGAAGTAAAAAATGTTGTAAAACATTTTTTGAGTTTAAACTAAATGGAGTTTGTTTTAGAAAGTCTGAAGTTGAGATAAAAAGCCTTAAACATTATGTGTTTCACTTAACCTTTGCACATTACATAAACATAAAAAATGTGGCTGATTTTCTGGATTGCTTGTTGAATTTTCATGAATGCAAGGCTCTAATTAAACACCCTTTTGTCTTGAACTGGTACAAAGAGACTTCTATAAAGTGTTCGAAAATAAATTTATCAGAGCATTTTAGTAAGTCTGATGACTACAAAATCTCCTCACATGTTTCTGGTATTAAAGACCCAGGTTTGTTTTTTTTTTAAATAAAATACAGAAGAATCTTTTTATTGAATACATACTTTTCACTAATGGTTTTAGCAATTGTGTATTTATGCATGCAAATTAAATAAATACAAGTTTCTGAAAATAGTCTTTCTATGATTAATCATACAAGTAATACCATTGTAGTAATCAAGCAGACATAACTATATTTTTAAGATCCAATTCTTTTTCAATTGTTTTTGTTGTTGTTGTTATTGCTACTGCCGCTACTGCATTTCTAAAATGAGCTGAAAGGACAAATAAACTTAGTCCTCAACTATGTTGTTGACAGAAGGGTGAAAATGTCATTTTTGTCTCAAATTTACACAGTATCTAATAAGCCTACATATGTTATTTTTTCACTACCTGGTTCTGTTAGGAGAAGTCCCTCCATAGAGGTTTAGCAAAGAGGTGGATTTGCTCACCCATTCTCTACCTTGCAACCCAGCAATTGTGATAGATGGCATGGAAGACCTGCCTGGGCCATGTGCAGATAACAGATCTGTAAGTTTCGGTTCCCAGGGGACTTTGCAACTCTACCGCTGCTTTTCCTTTCAAGAAAGCATGTAAGTTTGTAATAGAATGAATGGAATGTTGTTTTAGGGGTAATCCTGTTTCCTGCTATAATTCTTATTGAAAAATGTATTTGCATACTTTAACTTTATATTGTATTATTTTACTATTATGAGTAAAATTATTTGGGACATATCTAACAACTGGTACTGTGGTTGAGAACCTCAGGAGTGGACATTGTGTTCTAAGATAGAAACTGTACCTAAACCTGATAATTTTTCTTTTTTTTTTTAAAGGACAAATTTTATTTATTTATTTTTTAAGATTTTATTTTATCTATACATACAAGCTGGGGTACAGGCCAGAGGCTTGGGGCGGCGAGAGGGTTCACCAGAGACAGAGTGGGGAGCAGAACAGGCAGATCAGAAGTACACTGCTGAAGGGAGCAGCAGGTGAGGCAGGAGAGGTCTGCTGCACCATGTGGGATTCTCCCCGGCCGGGCGTCGAACTCGCGTCGCCGCTGCCGACAGCTCCGCAGCGCAGCGCTCAACCACTGCGCCACCGGGGAGGCCCTGATAATTTTTCTTCAAAAAAAATGGAGGGCTTCCCTGCTGGTGCAGCAGTTAAGCTCTGCGCTGTGGAGCTGTCTGCAGTGGCAACACGAGTTCTACCGCCTGGCTGGGGAGATTCCTACATGGCCATGGTGCAACAGACCTCTCCTGCCTCGCCCGCTGCTCTCCTCAGCAGTGTGTTTCCATCGATCTGCCTGTGAGGCTCCCGGCTCTGTCTCTGGTGAACCCTCTTGCTGCCCCCACGCCTCTGGCCTGTACCCCAGCTTGTATGCATAAATAAATAAATCTTTTTTAAAAAAATGAATGGGAGAAAATTGAATAGGCCTGAGTGGACCTAAGAAGGTGATGATAGCAATGGGATTTATTCATAGTATTAATCATATTACTTGAAGAATTTGGAAATTGTTAAACGCAAAAAAAATTAATAGTTACATAGTTTTTTGATTCAGCTACAGGACTGGATTCTGAAAGCAAACAGAAATGGACTTGAGTCTCAGTTCTGTCAGTTGTGTGAGCTACCTGTGCATTTCAAAGTTGAAATAATAAATAATACTTATTGCATGTGGTTGTTCTGATTGTTAAAATATCTGATTTTAATGTCTTAAATTTATTGAATGCTTACTCTCTGCTGTTCTAAATGTTTTATAAAAATGACCTCATTTATTTTTTAAATAAGTCTTTGAGATGTTATTACAGACAAGTAATTCTCATCATTTTACAGACAAAGAAGTATATGTAAGGAATAATTTACATGAAAAGTAAGGTATAATACAAGGGAAGCATGATCCAGATTGAGACTGGATAAATGTTAACTATTTTGCTCACATAAATTTAATCTAACAGTGAAAGCAATAAGTATAAGAGTATTTAAATATTTAACCTAACCTCCAGTGAGCTAAATTTCAAATTAGCTGAAGTTCAAATTAGCCATTTCATTGCAGCATAGATCAACTAAATGGCAAAGAATGAAAATTATGTGATTAAAGGATTCTTAATTAAAAAATTTCAACTCATCAGATTATAAATTCTTGAGATCAATAGTCATCATTTGTTCTTCAATTATTATATTACATAATTCACAAAGAAGTGAGGAGTGGTGACAATTTTCTAATGAGCTCAATGATATAAGCAACCAAACAGGACAATCTAACTATCATAGTAAAACAAAAATCTTGACCTAGATTATTAATTTTAGAGGTTAAAAGGAAAATCACACAAGGTCTTACTCAGTTGATGTAAATAAAGGAATTATTTAACTCCTTTTGACCACTGGAGCACTTTGTGAATATCTAAGTGACAGGTTGTCAGCAGTTAGCCATTGATCTCATATTTAGTCAACATTTGTTGGAACCTGAGCACATTCATCTGATAATTTCCTATTACAAAGAAAATTAGAGCAAAACTTTCTTGGTAATTTCTTCTAAATTTTTAAATTCTGACATTCATCATGGATTACAGTTTATTTTGCTGCCCTCACCTTATTTCTTTGGATATATCTTGGAGAAAAATATCCTCCCAGTAATAAACCTCAAATTTTTATCCCATTTCAGCAGCAGAAGTCACTGAAATAAACATAGCTGTGACCCACCATAAGTTATTTGATTCTGTAACTATCCTACACACCCTTTCTTTCTCTCCCTGTATCCATCCTACTTGCTCACTCCATGTTTCAAATGGCGCTCAGGAATGCATAATTGGCAAAATACAGGGTATAAGTGAACAGTCTGAATAGCTGGTAAGAATAAGCATCCTAATAGAGCTGCAGAATCAATACACTGAAATACTGTTTCACAGGGAAAAGGTCACTCAATGATTCTTGAGAAGAATGAAATCACAAAGTCAAACCTTTTTTGACTATAGTGATCACCTAATTTATACATAGTTTTATAGAATGAGCTAGAAGTTAAGGTTATATCACACTGAATGCATCCCATCTTGTCAGAATGAGCTAGAAGAATATTCCATAAACTTCACAGTGATGAATACGGCAAGATAAAGAAATGAAGATTAATACCATGATTCACTGCCACTACTACATATTAGAAGGTGAGCAGTACCTAACCTGGTTATGTTCATCTTCAATAAAGTTTTTCACTACAATTCCTAAACTATATGTTTAATGTGTGCCATCCTCACAGGTGTGAGGTGGTATCTCACTGTGGTTTTGATTTGCATTTCCTTGATTATAAGTGATGTTGAACATTTTTTCATGTACCTGTTGGCCATTTGCTTTTCTTCTTTGGAGATGTGTCTTTTTAGTTCTTCTGCCCATTTTTTGACTGGGTTATTGGCTTTGTTTTTGTTGAGTTGTGTGAGTTCCTTGTAAATTTTTGTTATCAGTCCTTTATCGGATGTATTGTGTGCAAAGATCTTTTCCCATTCGGTAGGGTGTCTGTTAGTTTTGGTTAATGTCTCTTTTGCTGTACAGAAGCTTTTCATTTTGATGTAATCCCAAAAGGTGTGGAAGCAACCCAGATGTCCAAAAATAGATGATTGGATCAAGACGATGTGGTACATATACACAATGGAATACTATTCAGCATTCAAAGAAGATAAGCACATGCAATTTGCAGTGACATGGATGGAATTAGAGGGGATCATACTCAGTGAAATAAGCCAGAAAGAAAGAGAAAAATATCGAATGGTTTCACTTATAACAGGACTATAAAGAAACCAAATAGGAGAGAGACACTTGGGGGGGTGGAGGGAAGGGGAGGATAAGGGCACAAAATGGAGTAGAAAAGAACACAAGGGACCACGGAGATGGATCATGGGTGAATTGGTGGTGGGTTACCCAAGGGGAATACAAAATGTAAAAGACATATATAACAATAAAAATATATATTAAAAAAACAGCAAAACAATTCCTAAACTATATGGTATTGAAATGTCAGTCATTGTTTAATGCTAAAATTACTAACTTTCAAAGTATGACTGTACCTTTCTTCACTGTACAATCAATGAATTTCAGAAGCATTGAAAATATAAATTTGGAATATTGAAACACAGTTAAGAAACTGTATGTGTCCCTATACAAAAGCATTTATTATTGTAATCCAGGTAACTTTCTATTTTAGGAAATCCCCAATTTACTATATGTTTTTAAGCTCATGTTTTAATAGACTAGATTTTCTTAAAGCAGAGAAATCTTGAATAACAATGATTGAGAGGACTTCTGTTAAGAATAGTGTAGCATTCACCCAGCATTGTAATATGGCAAAGTGGATCTTGCTTGTTTATTAACCTGTGTTATTATTTGAAGATGTCTTATTTTTCTCCTTTAAATAGTTCATGTAAGCACAATTCATTGGGTTTAAAATGGAAATAGAGGGCCTCCCTAGTGGCACAACAGGTTAAGGTCAGCACTATGAAGCTATCCAGAGATACTGCAGCAGGAGTTCAACACCCGGCCAGGGACCAGGGAGATTCCCACATGGTGCATCAGACCTCTCCTGCCTCGCCCGCTGCTCCCCTCAGCAGTGTACTTGAGTCAGTCTGCCTGTTCTGCTCCCCACTCTGTCTCTGGTGAATCCTCTCACCACTCCACACCTCTGGCCTATACCCAGCTTGTATACATAAATAAATCTTTAAAAAAAAACAAAAATAAATAAATAAAATGGAAATAGAGTATATAAAAATTATGGTGATATAAGAGGAGTGGTACAAGAGAAAACACCTTGCTTTATAAAGTGTCCAATATTTAAAATGTTTTACACTAATATTTTTTGAGTATTACTTTTACACATTTTTAATAGTTTCATAAATTTCCTACAAATAATTTGTTTTATTAAAATTCCATGTTACCTGGTACATAGTGTGCCACTGTTTCTCCACTTCACTAACTGAGGACACTTAGATTACTTCCACACTTTCACTGTGAAATTCATGCTATGAAAAATCTTATACATATTATTGTATATATTTGTGATAGTTTCTAAAGATTTCACATGCAAGTAGAATTTCTAATATAAAAGATGTATTCTTTCAAATTTACTCAATATTTCCAATTGCTCTAGTATATATTTATTCTCTTACCAGCCATATGAGAACCTACACTCACTTTTCAAATTAAACTAGAACTACACATACAATATGGATAAATCTCCCAAATATTGTTTTTAAATATAACAATTTATATACAAGTTTAAGTCTTCTAAAAACCATAGTGTATGTGTATTATGTGTATATGTATATGTGGCTTATAGAAAAACTCACAGGTAGTGAAAGTACAAAAACAAGCATGTGTGGAACTGATGGACACCAACTTAAAAGACAACGACAACTATGGGAGAGGTAAAGAGTGGGATGGGCTGCAATAGTTTGTGTAAACTTCATTTGTTTGTTAGAAAATCTGAAAGAAATGAAGCCAAAATGTAATACCATTTTATCTAGTAGGAAGGTACAAGAATATCTATTATTGTCTGTGCTCTTATGTGAGCTTAAAAATTCCTATGAAAAATGAAAACATTATTGAGCTTAGGTAGAAATATATGGCTTTTCTGAAATACAGGCACATGGTACTTTGACAAGAATGATCATTTAAGTTAGCAAACATCTAGATAGTACTCTTCCTGTAAGAGAGAAAGGTGTAGTTCTAATATAATGATGACAAGAGCACGCTTCTGTAGATTATTTATCCAAGGATTTTCTCCTTGTATCCTTAAAGCTATTCTGTGAGCTAGTCAGGATGGCAATACTGCCTTTATTTCGTAGACAAGGGAATTCAAACTCAGCGAACTCCATTAATTTGCTGATCATGAGCTACTATGGGCCCAAGTCAGAACTAGAGCCCAAGACTTCTTGGGCTAGTGTATTTCCTCCTGACTCTGCCCCATGATGGCCCTGTATCTCTCAATCCAAGAGCAGAAAGACAAAGAAAGGATGCATCTTTTACCTTGTCAAGCATTCAGACTAAAATAACAAAAGCCACTAGTGGTTTTCAGCTACTCTGTCTGCAGGCCAAGTTCTCCTCCTAGCCGCAGGGACACACACCATGCAAAGCCTCTCAAAATGCAATAGTGTCCATGCCCCATCTAAGGGGCACAGGGATTGCATATTTCCTATGCACTATTTCTTGTGGAAATGATATCTTGTAATACAGTGAAGAGGGCAGTTACCAGAAAAAATAATCCCCATTTTACACAAACAAAAATGTATGATTTCTCACTCTCAATTATCTTGCTGTTTTAAACAGGGTGGGATGGTATGGGTCTGGCCTAGTTTTTGCTGGGCAGAAGCAGCAGGCATTCACACTTATGGGCCACCCAAGGAAGAAATTAAATCTAAAAATTTAAGCTAATCCATATTTCCCAAAAGTCAGTAAAAAGAATATATAAAAGAGAAACACGGAGTTCTGACACATTCAGAAACTAAAGTATCTGAAGTAATATTTTTCTTTACTATAGCAGTTCTACTCTCAAAATTGAGAGCCAACTGTAGAATAACTAAGGTTTTGAGAAAGGTTGAAAGAAAAAGTCTTGAATCATAAGTGCTTTTTTCCAAATTGAATCAGCAGCTGATTAGTTTTAATATACCAGCTTATATGCTCCTAATTGGGATTCAATTTAATCAATTAAAATATTCAAATATCTGAGTTAGTTTAGCTGGAGTCATGACTATTGTAGTATGTATGATTTTATCTGTAATAATCAGTACTAATTCTACTCTTAGTGTTTTCTTTTTGCCATAATTAGTTCATTTTCCTGTAGTACTTCCTTTTTTCTCTCCACAGAGAGGCATTTCTTAAGTTCCCTCTTTCACTCCTAGAAAATCCTTTACCCCATTACTAGCATTTTTTTCCTAACAAAAAGACCTTATGAAATTAACCTAAATAGCACTAAGGCTCAGATAATGTTCTAATTGTTAAATCTGCTGGTTCTTTTTCAATTTTCATTCTGTTCAACTCCTTGGCAGCATTTGGGATTCCTTATCAACTCCTCTATCTTAAAAAGCTCTTTTTGCTTGGCTCCTAAACACACTTCCCTGGTTCTCTTCTAATTACTCCTTCATAGTTTTGTTTGCTTGTTCCTCTTCCTTTCATCTTCAATCATGGATATTTCTAAGGAGTCCTCCTTTCTTTTCTGCTCGTCTTACTTTACCTGTTTCCCTGGTCTTCCATTCATTGCTTTAATTATTATCTGTAAGACTGCAACTCATATACTTATATCTCTAAATTTAATCTCTTTCCTGAAAACCCAAACCCAACACATTCGTTATATTGCTACTAGTATATTATCCTTTTTTATAAAATGATCACACTTCTTCTTTTGTTGAAAAACTAGAAGGATCCTCTGGGGGTAAAGTCCAGATTGCTTAATATTGCATACAAAATTTTCTACAGTATATATTTTTTAGACTCATTTCTTTCATTGCCCTAAATTATGTTTATTAAAGTAAAGGAGGTTTACATCTTTGTAAGTGTTCTAGGGGTTACAGATTCAAATCTCTACAAATACACACTTTCACAGCCTGCCCACCACCAGTGGCCCAACAATCCTCCATGTTGTATTGTGCTCCTTCCCTCCCAGCCCCACTTCATCACCCTCCCCCTCTGGTTGCCTCAGTTTTGCAGTCACATGTTAAGAGTTAATTATTAGCTTGGTTTTGAGTGCCCCTTTGTTATGATATTTCTACTTGTCATAAACCTTGCACCACCTCACAGTAGTGCCTCACCAGACCTCATTCTTTCTTCTGTATTTTCTGCATTATCATATTTCCAATATTAAGAGGATCAAGACATAAAGTCTATAAAAACATTCCTACTAGGATAGAAGGACTCGTTCGAAGTTAGGACTATTATGGAGAGCAAAGCATGCTTACGGAGCTCTTTCTTCTCTTTGTACATAATCTTTGAAAATGTCAACAATGTTCACGCTCATGTAGAATATATTTACAAAGTCTTGGGTAGAGGAACCCATATGAATTCCTTCCTAGGAGGAAGAACTCCTGTTGATCTATCTTCTTTAACCAAGTTATTTTCAGAAGAAAAGAAGGAAAGAGACATGAAAAGAAAAAACAGATGAGTTGAATGAACCTTGATAACCAAGAACCCCATTGCAGGCAGATATATCTCACACACATACATAGTTAAATCTGACTTATTCAATGAAAATAATTATTCTCCTGTGCACAAACATCTAGTTTGTGCCTAGATTATAGCTCACAGTACATTAATCTATAATTACTTGATTTTATGTTCAATTTCCCAAATCAGTCTGTAGCTCCTGGCACAGAGTAGATGCCAATAAATGAGCAATGAACTCACCCTTCAAGAACAGCAATACCTAGGATATAATGAAGATGCTTCTTCAGGATTTTTGCAATCATATCAATGGCCATATTAAAACAGCATAACTTGGTCAAAGAAATCATGAATGACCCTGTAAACACATCTTATAAACTATGTAGTCTACCCAATTAAACCAACATATTCATAAAACAATCAATTACAATGCTATAGTTAGACAATATCTACTGACTCTATCTACTACAAAATTTTCAAATAGCATTAGCATAAATTAGTTGTGCTGGCTCATGCTATTTATGTTTAAAGATACAAGTTATTTTCCTATGCAATTCCATCAGAATCTCATCTGTGGTTTTCAAAGTCCATTAAGAGTTAATGACACATTTATGCTACAAAAGAGAATCTTGCTCAACCAAAAGATATTAATTTTCTAGCTATGACGGATTGAAATACAGAGTGCCCAGGAGACTAGAGTATCTGCTCAAAATGCCAGGTAGTTACTAAGAAAGTGCTGATAATAACACTTTTTCTGATTTCCACATCTCTAATATTCCTGTTTCTATTCCTTTCCTGATATTTCACATTTAGGCAACTTTCTCTGCAATTTAGCTCTTTATTTAGCTCACAAAGTAGGCATTATACTAAGGAGGTAGAGTATTCATCTTTTGGCGTCAGTACCGGTTGCCCTTAGCAACCACCACTTGAAGGGAAACCTTATTTTCATCTGGTAACTCAAAATAAGACTAAAGGGTCAACTGCAGAGCAATTGTGAAAAGCAGGTCTCACCCCATGCAAACTGGCAAATTGCTCAATACAAGACCCTCTTTCATTTGGATCTAAAGACTTTGGGAGTCTTGTTCACAAATATTTCATAAATCATAGGTTTTATAAATTGATTTCTAAATAAATCTTGTAAAAATAAAACTTGGAATCCATTTTAACTTGAAGTCTCTTCATTATTGAGACTATAGTGAGGAACCATATAATCAACACAATTCAATACAAACAGGACGATAGGAGAAAGGAATATTCATTTCAAATATGTTATGTCAAGTACTCTGAAACTATAACTCCTCTTGAATTTACACATCTATAATTTCAGTTCAAGTTTCCAAGAACCTAGGTTAAGAAGTAAAGCCAATTTGCTGTCTGTTATTAGTTTAAGCTAATACATGCAATGATTAAACAGCTAATGATTTGAGGTATTTTTGAATCATTATCTGATACTTAACAATTGCTAATCTATTGCTAAGGGAAAATTAGGAATAAATGTTAATTTTCATTCTTTTTATTCTCTTTGAAGCCCATTTATATATAACTCATGTAACACTCTAAGTGATATTTAATATATACTATGTACTAGCATTCTTTTGTGAATCAAAGAATGAAAAACTATAAAAAGTATGTACATTTCCATTTTTTTAACTTAAGAAATCTAAAATAGACTTTTTTGGCAACAGATTGCAGAAGTTATATGCTGCCCCATGTTAGAATTCAATGTGCGTTTATGTTGACACCAACAAGGCTTTGCTTGTTCCATTACATCTTTTTGTAGCAAGATGCCTAGTCACTGAACCTGGTAAAATCAATATTTTCCATTATTTAAGTCAATTCTGGTCAACATGTATGACAAGAAATTTTACTATTGCTGTGTCCATAATCCTACATAAGATATGAGCTATGCATTTATGAAACACAATTTAGGGGGAAAGTTAAGGCAAAAGAACAGTTCGAGTTGAGCAAAGAGAATTAGAAGAAAGTCACAAATTTAAGGACAGTGACATAAATATGCTAATGATGATGAGGATAATGATGAAATTATATTAATGAAATATGGATTATGATTGATCATATATAATTGTACAACTGTTTCTCTAGCAACAGGGTATTTTCACATTTTTGCAATCTATTCCAGCTAACGTTTGAAATCCACATGTTGCAAATTTAATCTTGCACTTTTTACCTCTTAATAGAATAATGAAATAGAAGATGAATCAGTTACTGAATCAGACACTGCCCAGTTCCGGTGGGGTTTTGTTTTGTTTTCCATTTTCCCTTCAGCACTACATTCAGGTTACATCAAAGACTATTGTTTTCAACAAAAAGACTAAATATAATTAAGCTACTTTATAAATTGACATAACAGGTAATCTAAAGAGAAAACCAACAAGGAAACAATGGTTTTAATGAAAAACTACATGACTGGACTTAACAGATATTTACAGAGCATTCTGCCCCCAAAACAACAAAACAAACATTCCTTTCAAATGCCTATTAAATATTCTTAAGGGAAGACCATGTGTTGGGAAACAAAACAAGTCTCACTGAATTTATAAAGATTGAATCATATCAAACATATTTTTGGATCACAATGGTGTGAAGAAATCAAACAAAAAAAAAGGAATACCACAAATTTGTGAAAAATAATAAAACGCTACTGACCAACTACAATGTTAACTAGTAAATCAAAGGTGAAATCAAATGTCTGGAGACAAATGAAAATAAAGACATGAGGAATCAGAACCTATGGGATGCAGCAAAAGCAGTATTAAGCGTAAGTTTACAGTAATACAAACCTACATAAGGAAGCAAGGAGAATCACAAATAGGAGATATCTAAATTTATACATAAATGAACTAGAAGAAGAAGACAAAATGAGGCCAAATTCATTAGAAGAAAAGAAATAATAGAAATTAGATCAGAAATAAAAAAGTAAAGATTTAAAAGACAATTGAAAAGACCAATAAAACCAAGAACTGGTTCTTTGAAAAGATAAGCAAAGAAGAGAAAACTCAAATAAATAAAATCATAAAAAAACAGAGGTTAAAGACATAACACAAAATAAAAAAGATATTAAGAGATATTACAAACACCATATGGCAACAAATTGGGTAATCTAGAAGAAATGGACAAATTCTTAGAAACATACAATATTCCAACACTGAATCAGGAAGAAACAGATAATTTGAGCAGAACAATCATGAGTAAGAAATCAAAACAGTAATCAAAAGCATATTAAAAAAAAAGTCCATTACCAGATGGCTTCACTAGTAAATTTTACCAAACTTAAAAGAACACTATAGTTAAATATCTCTACGAACAATGATGCAAAAATCCTCAAAACAAAGAAACAAAAATACTAGCAAACCAAATTCAACAACATATTAAAAGAATCATATAGCATGATCAAGTGTGATTTATTCCAGGAAGTAAGGATGATGCGCATATGCATGAAAATCAACAGATGATCATATCAATATATCAACAATCAACAAAAGGAAGGAAAAAAGCATATGATCATGTCAATAAATGCAGAAGTATTTGACAAGATTCACCACCCACTTATGATAAAAACCTGTGAGTGTAGCAGTAATATACCTCAGTATAAACCACAATCAACATCACACTTGATGGAAAAACACTGAAAACCTTTCCTCTAAAATCAGGAATAAGACAAAGATGTTCACTCTCACTACTATATTCCATATAGTATTAGAAGCCCTAGCAAGAGCAATTAGACAAGAAAAAAATATAAAAGCTACCCAAATTGGAAGAGTGTAACTCTCACTATTTGCAGATGATATGATAATATACATAGAATATACCAAAGTAACTTTTACATAAGTGAAAAAAGTACTAGAAATAATGAACGAATACAGTAAAGTGGTAAGCTTTAAAGTGTGTTTCTACATGCAAATAATGAACTAGTAGAAAGAGAAGTCAGGAAAACAATCAAATTTACAGCTCCACTAAAAAAGATGAAAACCAAAAGAAACTAATCAAAATAAAGACATCCTATGGAATAGAAGATAACTGCACATCAGACATCTGATTATCCAATATGTATAAAAATCTAATACAATTCAACAAGAAAAACAACCTGATTAAAGAATGGGTAGAGGATCTGAAGAGATACATCTCCAAAGAAGACAGAGATGGCCAACAGGCACATGAAAAGGTGTTCATATCTCTTACTATTCAGGAAATGCAAATCGAAGCAATGATATATCACCTCACACCCAGGAGAATATATATTATCCAAAAGACAAGAAACAACAAGTACTGGGGAAGATATGAGAGAAAGGAATCTTTGTGCACTGTGGTAAGAATATAAATAGGTGTAGCTATCAGGGAGAGCAGTATGGAGATTCCTCAGAACCTTAAAAATATTCCATGTGATCCAGTTATCCCACTTAAAAATATTTACCTGACAAATATAAAAAACAAAGAAATTTGAAGGGATATATATACTCCTTTATTGCAGCATTATGCACAATAGCTGAGTACAAGTATACATTGTCTTTGATCTTTATTTGAACCCAACCCTCGGCTATTATAAAATCTGCCACTCTGAGATATATCTTTCCAGGTAAAATCTTCTGCGGTGGAACTAGCACTAATGCATTTTACTGATAGATAGCAAGGATGCTGTTCCACATTCTCCCTCTACCAGATTCTTCTTGAGTCTTTCTGAGTTGCCACTGAGTGCGCTTTCACCTGGTCCCCTTGTTACAAATGGTTATCTTGGGGAGATCCTGAAGAGCTTGGGGATGCTGACTGAGACTTCAGAACACCTTTTCTGTTGGAGATTTTCTGTGGGTTTTTTTTCCCATTGTGTGATGACCAATTCCACAACAAGGGAATTGGACTCATAACTTGAGGTCCACTAGTCACTATCTCCCTGTCCAGACCCTAACTCACTCTGTTCTGACTGCTGACGTTAGTGATGGGGGTAGGTGCTCAGTGTTCACACACTAACTAGAGGACTCCAGAGGTAGTGTCTGTCAAGTTTATTTTAAGCCTCAAAATTAATTGTAGCTAGACCATCAGTAAATTAAGCAAAAGTGTTTAATGCCTTAGTATAACACTTTTTTTAAAAAGTTATTTATTTTAACCTACAAGCTGGGGTATAGGCCAGAGGCGTGGGGCAGCGAGAGGGTTCACCAGAGACAGAGTGGGGAGCATAACAGGCAGATCAGAAATACACTGCTTAGGGGAGCAGCGGGTGAGGCAGGAGAGGTCTGCCGCACCATGTGGGATTCTCCCTGGCCGGGCGTCGAATTCGCATGGCGCACTGCCGACAGCTCCACAGCTCAGCGCTCAACCGCTGCGCCACCAGGGAGGCCTTTTAGTATCACACTTTTGATAACCAAAACTCTTCAAGTATTTTTACTTGAACTATAAGAACTTAGTCACCTGGGAAGTCCTGAAAAGCCCTGAAGTGCTGCTTTTCAGAAAGATGGTGTTTCTGAAAAGAAAAAAAAGGCCCCTTCTTTTTTGTTTTACACATTTATTTGTATGTATTTGGCATGATGTTTATTTAAGTCAACAGAATAGAGGAAAGACAATGTCATATGCCAAGAGCTGCTATCCAAAGGGAAATGTTTTCAAAGTATTCTGTAGGGGAGGAATACAGCAATGTCATTAATGGGACTGCTAGGCTTTAAAATATATAAGGGAATATATTATGATGTAGAATTCTACAGAGATATCAGTCAGGTTTTTTGAAAGTTGGATCAGATTTGAAGGATCTTGTAAGAATCAAGTTAGCTCCTGAGACTCCAGAAAATCCTCTAATTCTGGAGAATTCCAAGAGTTTCCTAGTTTACCCTCAGGTGAGAACTTCCACTCTCTGGGGGGAGAAGTGTTTTGATGTACATCTAGAGACTCTTTAAGAGGAAATTAGAATATTTTTGGGTGATTCTAGATTTTACAAGTCAGAAATGGGCAGTGAAGATATTGAAAGGAAATAGTTCACAAGATGATCCCATTAAAACTCTATCACATCTTATTCTGAAGAACCTAAGATTATAGCATGAGGGATAACAGCATATCACAGGGATGTACTTAAATGGGCAGCAATGAAGGTGAGGATAAGTAACAAAAGCAAACGAAACAGGTTCATTTGGGGTACACATTCAATGTATGCATCTTTTGGGCCACATAAAAATATTCTCATCAATATTTTGGGTATATGGCAACTATAGTCATGATGTCAAATATCAATTACCCATCTTTCACTAGTTCAAACAGACAGACTGGATTTAGATAGCCTGTGTTTGAATTCCACCTCCATTACTTACTAGCTATGTGATACAGGAAAATCACTCTTCAGTGCCATACTTCTCTCATCTGTAAAAGGGTGATAATAAAACTTATCTTAGAGGGATGTGAAGTTAAAAATAAAAATATAGTTGCAAAGTACCTAGCAAATATTAAGTATTGAATGAATAACAGCTGCTGCTATCATTTCCTATCATCCTTGTTACTATCATCACTGCTTTAGTGACAGACAAGCATCATCACACAGTAAGCCCTGCTGCCTGCTTCTCATACCCTTACTATTGTGATTTCCCAAAAGGCAGGACTACGGGCCTGCCCTAGGAGACTACACAGGTCACTTAATGTACATAGTGGTTAACAAAAGCAAGTAACAGGATGAACAAAGCTTTCCTCACCAGTGCATGCTTTTTTACTCAAGCTCTTTGGTACACAATTAGTAAGTGTTATTTCTAGCAGCATGTGATTTGCAGTAAGTAATTGCAGTTTAGTGCTCTTTTTTCTATTGCCACTTGCTAAACACCCACTTAAAGTATCAGATCACAAAATTCACTATAAATTGAAATTTATGTTTCTTTTTGGGTAATCTGGGAATAATCCAACAAAGACAATGAGGAAAACATAATGCTAATTTCTACTCTTGGTTTTATAATACTACATTGATTATTTTCAGACTTAATTTTGTGTAACAAAAGAGATATTTTCCCTTATATTTTTGTTAGTGTGGATTTCTTGGGTTTGTTTCAACCAATGAATTTATACTACCAAATGTCAGGCAAAGTAAGGATAAGCAAAATTAACTTACTGAGGCATTTTAGTGAGAAAAAAATTTTCCAGTTCTCTACTGCCTGAATAATGGAAGCCAGAGTTTTTCTTTCTAAAGATTTTTTTTTTCACAAACTGTGGTTATGTTTAATATCAGATAGAAGGCAAGTGTGTTAATTATTATCATCCAGTTGGAAATTAGCATGGATTATATTCTTGCTCCTACTCTTCAAGGTTTTTTAATTAATAAATTTTTATTAAGGTAATATTGATTTATAACATCATATAAATTTCATACCTATATAGCATTATAATTCAACAGCTGTACTCTCTACAATAAGGGCACCACAAAAAGTCTTGTTTCCATCCATCATAAATTGATTCCCTTTTACACACTTTACCCACCCTCAACCACCTTCCCCTCTGGTAACCTCCAATCTGTTCTTAATATCTGAGAGTTTGTTTTTGTTTTTTGTTTGTACATGTGCTTTATTTCTTCATATTTCACATATGAATGAAATCATATGGAATTTATCTTTTTCATCTGACTCATTTCACTTAACATAATCCCTTCTAGGTCTGTCCATGTAGCAAATGACAATATTTCATATTTTATCATAGCTACTACTCTTCAGATTTTAAATACAAAAAAATACATGATCCAAATGTTTATCAACTGACTAGTGAATAAATTAAATGCAATCTATACATATAATGGAATATTACTTGGCAATAAAAAGAAAAGTACTGATACTTGTGACAACACTGATGAAAATTGAAAACATTATTCTAAATAAAAGAAGTCAGGCACAAAAGATTACATATTGTATAGTCCCATATATATTAAATGTTCAGAAAATTTATAGACACAATGGATTCAAGGCTGCTGAGGGTTAGGATGATAGTAGGGGGAAGGGAGTGACTATTAATATATACGAGGTTTATTTTTGTAATGCTAAAAATGTTCTAGGATTACATAGTGGTGATAGTTGGGGAACTCTGAATATACTAAAACTCACTGAATTTTATGTTTTAGAGGAGTTAATTGCGTGGCATATAAACTATATCCCAATATGTTACATAGAAAATTCTTTATTGCCATTGTCATTTTCAAAACATTCACTGCAGTTTACCTTGCGAGGTTCAGTGAATTCTTGAGTGACATTACATTAGCAAAACAAGTTTGACATCCTAATATGTAAGTCTCAAGTTGGTGCCCATAGTTTTATAAACAGAATTTCCTGCCAGTTTTGAATTTTCAAAAAAGTTACCGTGGGTAATTTCATCATTTTACTGACTTTGCTCACAGAATAAAAGAATCATTTAATTTATATTTATTTTTGCTTTTGCAATGAAATGGAGTCAAAATGTAATTAAATAATTAAATTCTATGACTTCTTGAAAGCAGCAGCAGATCAAATATGGAATATACCCAAAGTGGGATAGAAATAATTACTTAACTGAGTGCATTAATTAAAAAGACTGCACCAATTAAATGTTGCTTCAAATATATCTTAATTGGAATATCATACACATATTTTGAGAAAAAGCCAGGTTTTATATTTTGGTTTTCTAGCAACGAAGGCAAGGAAAACTTCCAGAAAACAAAGAATGATGCAGATTTTATTTAAAATTGTATACATATATCTATATCTATATAAAACCGGTGTTACTTTTTCCTTTACTTCTTAATGAATTTGGAAGGTTGTCTGTACAAGGTTTTGTTTCATACTTGAATAATAATATGTAACAATGTGCTGATCAAGAGCATAAACCAAGGAATCAGACTGATTCAAATCCTGACTCCCAATTTAGGCCCTTGACCTATCCAGACCTCACTTTCTCCATGTGTAAAATGAGGATAATAATAGAGGGATGTGGGAATTTAATGTGATAATACATTTATTTATTTTTAATTGTTTTTTTTAATCGAGGTGATACTGGATTACAACAGTGTATATGATTTAGGGGTAGAGATATACAACTCGTCAGTGTGTGATAATGGATTTAAAGTATCTGATATGATCTTGGCTAGGAGGAGAGCTAAAAGTATTATCATCATCTTTGCTTAGCATTGCTTAATGCCCTTTTATAGAATCATTTCTTATTTCAGTGACACTCTGATAGAATCAACAGATTTCAGATAAAGAAAAAATGTCGCAAACCAATTCAACTCTGTAGTGAGACACTTTCTTCTGTTTATCTCAAAAATCCAAATTATAATTCCAAGAAACCACACAACCTTTTTGCTAGCAGTCTTCTAACCACAATTACATAAATTATCTTTTTTTCCCTCATAAACAAAGTCAAACATAATATCTTGTTCATCTGATTATAAGCAGAATAGTTGCTCTCTGGGCACTGCCATATCACAGCTTGGACAATAACGGCAGTAATTACCAACTGCCCTGGAATAAATCACCTAAGAAAGACATGTGGTATCCATCAGTGTAATGAAAAATGAAACACAAACAGGACTGCTTATTCAATTTTGCGTGTTGATATTTGATTTACAGTTCAGTAGTGTTATACTGAATCTGTAAGTAATTCTTAGGGATTCACTATGTTTTGAACATGATAGGTACTTAGAAAAAATTTCTTATTTGGTTGGATTCCCTAATATGTACTAGGTATCACAGATACAAACTAAAGTTAAACAATGCTCTTCTACTAAAACTTAAAACCTTATTCTGAAACATGTATTTAGAACAAAAGATAGTCAAAAGTTCTTAAATCACAAGATAATGTACAGTGAAGGCAAGGCAAGCATCCAGTAAAATGCTCATACCAGATACATTTAGTTTCCATGACACTAGATACAGATGGCACTTCAAGATAAATTTAAGTAGTTTAGAAAAGTTCAAGGTATGGCCAGAAGTGACAGTAATTTTCATCATAAGATCCCTCCCTTCCATGTCATCTAATATAAACATTTTTATTTTGGTTCACAAAGAACTACCCCACCCACACCATTCCTGGCGATAATTTTTTTTCATTTTTTTAAATTTAGGTAACATTGGTTTACAACACTATATATGATTTAGAAGTGTAAGATCACACCCTTCAGATGCATGTTGCCATACCACCCCCACCCCCAAGGCACCAACATCCTTCACCAAAGTCCATCATGCCCCTACCCAAGCTACCCCTCCCCCCACTAGCCTCAATTCTACCACAAAAACAAAAGGAAACCCTACTAAACAGTAGGAAATATTTGCACACCATACATCTTTGTTCTTAGACTTAAAGGCTGATGCTGGTATTTCTGAATGGCAGCACTTGAAAAGTCCCAGGGACTCCGTGGTTACTGATGAGTAACTCCTACTGGCTTGTTTCACTTCGATTCAGGAAAAAGGGCTACGGCAGCTTCAATGATTGTGTATCATGATGTGCATTTGATCCTGAGAACCAGGTTTTGGCTAACTTGTTGTTAGGGAGACAAAATAGACTGAGATGACAATTACCTTACTAATTTAATTTGGTAGTCCAAGGAGATAGGCCTTAAAAATTTCAAAGCCTGCTATGGAAACACACACATACACACACACTCACAGAGGTCACAAACAAAGCTAAAAAGAAAAATACTAACCAGAAAAGCAGTTGCACTTGAGATCTAGATGCCCCCTACTATCCAAAAGAGCTCCTAACATTTGCTTCTGTATTATTCTACATCAGGCTTCTGAATGAAAACAGAATGTAAATTCTAGACATATTTTAATCTGCACATAATTTTTAAAAATTAGTATTTGTAAGGAATCATGATAAAATTATTACAACAAAGATTCCCCCAGATTGTAAAAAAAAATCAAATTTACAGAAGACATAAAAATAAGATACTAATGAAAAGATAATTAATAGATACTAAAGATGTAATGCTGATGAATACCACAATTGCAATATAAAGAAATAAATGGTAAAAATTTCTTCACCAAGGTCTTATTTTCTTACATTTCCACACACAAAACTTTATAATCTTTCTTTCTTTTTTTTTAAATGCATACAAGAACTGGGGTGTAGGCCAGAGGTGGGGGCAGATGAGAGGATTTACCAGAGACAGAGTGGGGAGCAGAACAGGTAGATCTACTGAAGTACACTGCTGAGGGGAGTAGCAGGCAAGACAGGAGAGGTCTGCTGCACCATGTGGGTTAGTTACCTGGCCAGGAATTGAACCCGTGCTGCAGCGGCTGTGGATAGCTTCATAGTGCTGAGACTTTAACCCCTTGCACCACTAGGGAGGTTCCTTTATATTCTTTCTTAATCTAGGAACGACTAAGGTGCTTACTCCAGAAATTTACTTTGAAAACTATGGACATGGATACCAATCTGCTTCTACCTAGACTTAAAATGCAGGAGAAATACCTGTCATCCCAGGTCAGGCTCTGACTCAGTATAACTGCATTTACAAAGAAGTGAAATACTGTATAATGGGGCTTTATTCCATTACTTCACAAGGGTGAAAAACAGTATTTATGCAATCCAGGAAAAGATACAATTTTTTTTTTCATTCTTTTGTATGTATTGCATTCCCCATACTTCTCCTATTCCTACTTTGCATGCCAAAAGGTGTCTCTTTGTTCAAGAGAAGAGTGGAGAATGACTAGTATTCTTAATGGAGTGCTAAATAGGATGTACAGTAGATCAAGGCAGGTTAGTCACCTCCCATTAGTAACGTCAAAAATCAGAAGGTCTTTTTAAGAGTTAATGAAAACAGATCCTAAAATAATAGCTCCAAAGATACAATCCTCTGAATTTATTTAAACAGTTACATAAGGAGCAAGACACAGTTTTAAAATCAATAAGAGGCTCAGACTAGATATATTTTAGAAACAACAGAAAGTCTGTCCTAGTTAACTAGGTTAAAATGTCCAGTGATTTACTCCCTCAATTCTAAAATGGATCGATTCTTCTAAAACACTGCCCCCATCTCATAAAATCACTACTCTAAAAATTAATAGTATAAAGCTATGGGAATACAAAACCCTGAGGCTAGTTTAAGAGGATCTATGGTGAAATAAGGGAGATGAATGCTATAAAAGCAAAGTTTCACTGGGGGTCTTTCTGGAAAACTGACACATACCGTCAGAGGCATGCCAGGGAAGTTCACAGTTATTATCTCATTGGCAGCTCTCACTAGTGTCCAGTCGCTCAATCTTAACCACTGATGTATAATTTCAGATGGCTGTTGTTTATCTGTGTAAGAAGCAAGACTGCAAGACAAAGTGGGAGCAGACACTAAGGCCAGAATTGAAAATTGAAATCAGTGGTCCAAGACAAAGACTAGATTTCCACAACAGAATTCAAAAGCACAATGTTTTAGTTTAAATATTACTTCACTTTCAAGATAAGTTAATACAATTTAGATGTCTTCCTCCAATTCTCTCTGGGAATTAAACTTTCATTAGCAATATAGGACAATTTTATAACTCTTGGAAAGTCCTTGTATAGAAAGTATAATTAACTTGAGAATTTAACAAATAAGTTCATGACTAAGCCATAACAGCATTTGGGATATTTAATTTTAAAAATCAAGTGCACCCCAGGTATCAATATATGACATCTCCTGGGAAATATAAACATAGAAGGTTTTTTTTGCTTTTTTCATCTCAGAAAGACCTGAGACAGGAAAAAAAAATTACTATTGTATTATTTACACTGGAACTATAGTGCCTTACTTAATGAATCTAAAGTGCAATTTAGTACAGATTTCCTACAAAACAGTCTTTATGTAATAATTATATTACCTAAGAAAAAGTGATCTGGTACATCCATGCAGTTTTGTTCACATATGTATTTACTCACTGAAAAATAACACATATTCTATGAAGCAAGGGATCAAAATTAGTTGATAGCAAAGTCTTATTGAGACACAAAAGATAAGACAACCACACCAACTCCCAACTTCTTAAGTGTTTTCATTCAGCAAATCCTGAATCTACCTTCCAACCCATCTTATTATTACCAAGGCTTTGGGAAAGTGAAAAGTAAGTTGAGAGAGAGAGAGAGAGAGAGAGAGAGAGAGAGAGAGAGAGAGAGAGAGAGAGAGATTGATTTCCTTCTCCTATTTCTAAAAAAGGTTCTATAGTGGCAGTCATTACTCATTGTATCATATCAATCTTTAAGTCTTCAAAGTCATAAATGCCTATAGTTTACAAGCTATTTCATTAGAATGAAAGACATAATTTGTCAATGCTTATAACATATTGTAAAACTAAGACTGGTTAAGATTCTACAAATAAAAACTTTTTCATGTTAATCTATTCATACAGCTGACTTGTGGAATTTCTGGCTTGAGAACATTTGGTTTGATTTAATCGAGATGAAACTGCTTTGTTACTATTACTTTAGTTTAGAAAATAATTCCTAATGTCCACTCTGGTGACCTTCTTAAGTTATTGAACTAAAATAAAGGTTACACTGGTCAACAAATTTTTACAAGTCATGTTACTGAAATAAAATTAGTCATTTCTTATCAATTTGTATGTGCTCAACACGAATATGACAGTCAGATTCTAATTTTGGCTCCATTTTTTTTGTAATCTGCAATAAATGTATTACATCATGAAATGCATGCCAATAGTGATAGGTCTACTGTTAATACCTGTGAAAAATCAAGTCATAGACTACTTCTTAGATTTCTTCTCTTGTCTCTTGTACAGCTGTTCAGGAACAGAATAGATGGAAGACGGTTCCCATTGTGCAAAAGCACAGCCTTAAGACTCAGTTTCGAAGAGCCTAGAAATAGTCTCCATTCTTGTGGGTCATGAGTGATTTCTAAGGCATTCATAAGGCCCTCAATATCGAAACAGAATACCACAGAACTTTCCTTTCTGAAGAAAGGCTCCAACTGCTGGTGGTGCTTTAGATATCAAGTAATTGTGACATCTTCTTCTAGAAAAGTCCATTGTTGGAGTCTTGATCCTAGCAATTCTGCCTTGTTCTTGGATAAGTCCAAATCATGAACCAGGTCATTTAGTTCTTCCTGTGTTAGTCTGTGTGGGGTTGATGATGCACCACAGTGAAAATCTGGATCACCGCATGCTGATGGAAAGGAGAAGAACAGGTCAGCTCACCCTTGTCCTCCTCAGATGAATCAAGAGAATATGCTGCTGGAGGTTCTAAATAGGAAGTCCCTCACCATGTGGAACTGGTCTCAATGCAGATGGAATGTTTGGGTAGACTATTCTTGACTTCTTTTGCTTCATTATTCTGCTGGAAAGAGGGGGAACCAAGCAGAAGGAACAGTCTGTTCTATGGTTGCTTAGCTCTCTCCACACCATGGGGACTGCAAATGGCATTGATAGTCTTTTGCCATTTAACCACTGTGAAAGCTGTGTTGTCCATGTAGCACAGCATATATGCGGGGCCCAAGGCTTGTCTTGGTCACCAACCTTGCATCCTAAGTAAAGATGATAAGGCTTCTTCACTTGAGAAGTGATACTTTTCTTCTGCTTGGCGAATGCCACTTTCCCACAAGTAGAGCAGAAATTGTCCATGCTATTAACTTACTTTGGAGGCATTACTGTTCTGTATTGTGCCTAAATGGATAAAATACTAACAGTTCTCTGCAACAGTAGCTTAAACTGTCTCACACAAAGTCTGAAATATTTTCAATGCTCAACCTTTCTGACAGGGCTTTCTATAGTGCACTGCTGATGTCAGCTTACTTCAGCAGCCACCTGGCAGTAGTATTGCATTGCATCAGGAAATGATGCAATCAACTCTGGATGATGTGTGCATGATGGTATTATCAATGCGATGCAATACTGCATCATTCTAGGCTGATTGAGGATGTTGTTGCAGTCCTACTGGATAAATTTACATGGTGAAACATATAAAATGACTTCCATGAAATACGTTCAAAACAAGAGCTAATAAAAATTTTTCAGGGTTATATTCCTATTCAGCACACTAAGATACTACAGATTAGGGCCTTTTTAAGTCAGTAACAATCTCACTGTTGACCAGTGTTATCAGAGGGTTAAAAATCTTAACCAACTAACCAACTTTTACAGGAAGAAGATAAAGGATAACAATGCTGATTTCCAGTCTAAGTGAACAGTTGGGTGTGCACTTCACTAAATCTGTAATATCCTCACTGAAATCCTACCTCCTCTTTATTTTCCATCTCCACCTCTTTTCTAAAATGCAAAACCCTGTCTGTCTGAATCCTTCCTCTCCAGTCTCCTAGACTGCCTCCCTCTCTTCCTAATCCACCTTTTATTTTCTTGTCATCTCATCCAACTCAATCATATTAAATGAACATAACCTTGAGGAATATGTTTTGCTATTTCTTATATTCATTAAATACATTTCTTTCCAATATTTTAAAATAAAAATTGAACATTTTCAAGGAACAAAACACATTTAATGCATTTGTATTTAAACTTTTCATTGTTTATTTTTCTGTAGGTAAATCATCACTACCAGGAAATTAAGAGGTCCCCTTATTCATTATCACAGCACCCTAGATTCATATGGAAGCACAGAGGAAAAAGCTGAAAAAGAGCTCCGGGACGCTAAAGTTTGAGTCCCTGATTCCAGGGCAAGGTTGGAGAACAATTACTCCCAACTAATTTGGGACACTTTTCCAAATAGGATTCCAAACCCGGAAGCCAATTCCATTTTGTAGTGTTGCTCATATTGCAAAGTTATTCCCAACTAATTTGGGACAGTGTCCCCAAACAGAATTCTATAACTGGAAGCCAACGCCACTTTGCAGTGTTGCCCAATATTGCAAAGTTATTTTGTTTAACAAATCTAAATAATTCATGATCAACTTTCTACTCTACTCAACACTATTAACTTTCATAGTGACCACAGACCTGAAGACAACTATTGGTTTACCTACTGATCTTCTCTTTCTCATGCTTAATATCCACACACCATTAAACCTTTTTACATGTGCTTTTTCTCACTCTTTTTTTCTGTAATACTATTGTCTCTAGACTTATAATTATGAAAGTGATAAATATTAAAAAATAATCATTATAATAGGGATAAAATCAGAGCAAAATGTAGTAATTTATAAAGTTCTTTTTTGGCTATGGTGTCTTCTGATTCTAACAAATCTGTAAAGTAGGTATGACAGGAGATATGGTTCCTTTTCCCCAGATAAGACAACTGAAACCCCAGAAGGTTGTCACTTTTCAAAGCTTGTACAGCCATGTAGTACCAAGGACTAAACTGGATCTTGGGACTTCTGACACCAAGATGTCTATACTTTTTATTAAAATACCACATTGCACAAAAAATAAAACACTAGGTTGCCTACTCGTGCCAAAGCCCACTATGCAGCCATAATGCAATCTCAGTGTATCTTTTTGTCTTCTGTTAAATATGTATATTTAAACACTACATATATATTTACCACAAATATTTCCTGCTAAGAAGCTGCATGCTCACATGCTCTTCCTTCATGGACTAGGTTGCAAGGAAGGCTGTTGTCATGGTTACTTGGATAATTCTAATATATTTTCCCAAGTATAAAGGTGAATTTACTATTTATTTATAAAACTGATGCTATTTCTTGAATAAATAATATTAGAAAATTTAAACCCAAGAGGCAGCACAATTTTGAAGAGATGAATAAAAAACATACCGTTATCTTGTCTCTTTAGAAAACAAAATCCAAGAACACAAAGGTACGTGGTTTAGAGATAAGGTTCAAGAACCCTAGTAAACTTAATTACTGAGACTTTACCTAAATGCTGGCAACAAAACTATAAGAAACCCTTCTGGTTATTCTGACAAAAACCAAATCTAAGCCTCTAATATAGTCTTGTAGTTTCTCACTGTAGACTCCCTTTGGAACTCAACTCTATACGCACAATTTTTATCTCTCAGAAAATGACTCATTTGCTTCCCCAAAGTAAAAACTGTCTCCTTTTATGGAGTAAATGTTTGTGTCTCTCCTAAAGTTGATACGTTGAAACCCAGTCCCCAATGCAACTGTATTTGAAGATTGGGACTTTATGGAGGTAAAGTTAAATGAGGTCATAAGGGTAGGGTCCAGATCTGATATAAAAGAAAGAGTTCGTTCCTGTTCTTCCTTTTTGCCATGTGCAGTCCCATTGAGAAGCAGGCCATGTCCAAGCCAGAAAGAAAGTTCTCACTAGGAACCAAATCAGCCAGTCCTTTGATCCGGGACCTCTAGCTTCTAGAACTGTTGAAAAAAAAACACAGGTCTATTGTTCAGGCCACTTAGTTTATGGTATTTTGTTAAGGCAATCTCTGATAAGCCACCCATTAATCACTTGGAATAACTTACAAGAAATATTTCATACTTGAAAAACTGGGCCACCTCTTTGTTCCAAATATATTCACTGTCTTTCCTTATGCTAATCTCTCTACTTCACTGTTTGCTGTCACAATTTAATCTACTCTTCAAGTTCTATCTCATATCATATTCACAGAAAGTTTTTCTAGACCTACTATGCCCAACAAATACACATACAAACACATATAGAATATGCAATCAATCCTGCCTCCGTTTTATCATCTCTCATACCTTAGGCTTTATTGCCTTCACCAAACTATAAATTCTTTGAAGGAAGAGACTACTCTTATCATCAGTAATCATGTTTAGTCAACACAATTGAATCATATTGATTTGAACTTTCACATTTCCTTTATAAAAATTATTCTTTAAATTTTGAATTAGTCTAGGCTTACCAAAGAGGAAAAAACAGTACAGAGACTTCCTATATACTTTTCACCCAACTTACCAAAAGGTAACATCTGGGGCAATCTATTTATCAGAACTAATAACATTATTACAACATAATAAATTAAATGGAAGATCTTATTTGAATTTCACCAGTTTTTCCACTAATGTCATTACTCTTTTCAATCCTAGACTTCTCTATTAGATTTGTCTTTCATACCTCAGTTCCCTTGAATCTGTGACAATTTTCCTTTCCTTTCATAACCTTAAGGTTTTTGAAGATTACTGGTCAGTTATTTTGCAGACTATTCCTCAACTTGGGTTTTTTTTTTTTTTTTTTTTTTTTTTTTTTTTTTTTTTTTTTTTTTTTTTTTTTTTTTTTTTTTTTTTTTTTTTTTTTTTTTTTTTTTTTTTTTTTTTTTTTTTTTTTTTTTTTTTTTACTTTTTCTTATTAGGTTGTGATTGGGCATTACTAACATGAATATAATTTACAGGGACATGGGATTTTAATGTGTCTTTATTATCATCACACTAGAAGATAGGACACAAATATATATCTTATTACTAGTGATGATAACTTTGACTATTTGGATAAAGTGGTATCTCCTGGGCTTCTCCATTGTAAAGTGATTATTTTTTCCTTTGTAATTAATAAATATATTGGGCAGATTATTTTGAGATTATGCAAACATTCTATTTCTCTTCCAACTTTCATCATTCATTTTTGCATCCACTGGCAGATCTTGTTAGCACCAGTTATTTTTGTGGTATTTACCTAATGGCGACTTTCAATTTTCTTTTTCTTTTCAGCTATCAACCTTCAAAACAAACTGATCAATTGTAGTCCTCCACAGATGAACAAAAGGAAAAGCCTCCATTCCCCTGGATATTGAAGTGATGGGTAAAGTTTGAATAAGAGTCAAAGTCAACACAAGTGAAATGGTAGGCCCATGGCATCCACTTACAATTCAGGAACAGATGTCAGACTTATAACTTTGGTGGTTATTTTAATGTGATAGATCAAGCTCATTATACTTTTTTTCTCCTCCTTTCATGGTAGAGTCCAACTTTTAGCTGAGCTAGTCTGAAAGCTTATAAAGGCAATTGAAAATAGGTATTTTGGGATCATAGAATAGATACCAGACATATTTCTTATCAGAAACTTTCTTATATCATTTCTGAATAAAACAGAATTTCATTAATTTCTTAATGAATACTGGCTAACGTCAAAGTAGCATATTTTTAAAATATTGTATTAATTGGTTTACTCGGTGATTGATCTTCACCAATATTTTAGGGATGTTTATTGCAGTTTATATATTTAAAATGTGAAAGATAACCTAAAAATTGTTCTTGTAGTTAGAACTCTAGCAGTTCATCTTTAAGTTATGACTATACTTGATAATGCTGGACTCTCTGCTACACTTTACCGTAAATTTTACAATGATGCTCTTAAATTTTTAAGTTAAGATGTTCACAATAAAATGGTTATGAGGAATCTATAGTTAATTAAAATATGTATCATGTTTTCATGTTAATATGTAACAAATCTACATTTCAGATCACTACCTACAATATTTGTATTTTTAATCTTTCCATACACACATATAAAATTTCAATACATTGAATTATTCAAAACAAAATTAAGGAATTTTTAAAGGTATAAATAAGATTCAAACTTATAGATCTAATTTGATTCAAATTGGGAAAAATCACTTACTAGTATATTAATTTGGTGAAAAAATATTAAATCCCCTTGCATTTTTCAATGATTCTACTTTTGAGAGTGATACTGATGAGTTGCTAATGTCAAGAAGCTGGGATAAGACTTGGTTTCCCTATAAATCAATATGTAAATTTAATGCATTTTTAACATTCTTTTTTTATAGACTGCTAAAATGAATATACTTGTAGAGTTGGAGTTTTTTTATGATGTCTTTAAAGCCTTTATCACGAGATATGGTTCTATTTCATTTTTCCTTCACCATCATTAACTTCTGAAAAATGAATATTTCATTTTTATTTTTAAAATGTGGAAATAACCCCATCATATCCCTGAAGATTCAAGTTTTCTATTCTCATGGATAAGGTACAATCACATGAGGAAGCTACAAAATTGTTCCTACTGTACTTCCACATTCATTCCTAAATTAACCCATTTAGGAACTCCTAGTTTGGAATTGTTCACTTTTATTTTGTTTATGATAACAAAGAAGAAGTCTGACATTCTTGTGGTTCACTAAATGACTCTGAAAGCAATTCCAACCAGGTGGAGAAACAGTCCAGCTGTAAATATATATCAATGGCATGACCTCTTGGGTATATTACTTGAAGGACAACAGGGTATACATTACATAACCTCTAGTTACACAGGCAGCTCTTGACAATTTGCACCAAAGAGGGTAAACAAGTGGAAATTTGAAAAGGTGAATTATTCATGAAAAATATTCTTAGACTCTGTGAAAAATATACAGGTTACCAGATGGAATGGGGGGAGGGGGAGCAGAGAGAAGGGGATAGAAGATGGAAGGGAATAGAATTTGAAACTTCAGTACTGGAGGAAGCTTTGGTGAAGGGTGAATGAAACATGTGCACATATGGAGATGTAAAGATGTAACCCCAAAATTATATAGCTATGTAAATGACTGACAAATTACTAAAACTTGAGGGAAAAAAGTATATAGCTATATGAAAAGGAAGGAAGTTGTTTCAGTGCTTTAGGCAGTTACCATCCTTCTCATGATACATGAGTCCTGATTCTGAAAATAGTTTCTCATGTAATGGCCAATCTACAATGTGAATAATCCATACAGAGTTAGAGGTTTGCAAAGATTCTCCCAATTCTTTTTCCAGAAATTCATGGCAATCCTTGGATAGAGTAAATGATGACAATAGAGCTTTAGCTTTTGGTAATTTTTAAGCATCATACTATACAAATGGATTTTGTCCCCAAATCACAATCTTAGAACTGATTTTTTTAATTGCAACAGGTAATATGAATACTGTCTTATGTAAAGGGGAGTATTTTTATTTGTAAGCAATACTTAGTTGCATATTTTAAAGGACTTTGCTTTAGTTTTAAAAACAATGCTTTGATCTCCTGAAATAATGTTGTACATTAGGCATACTCTAACTATCTGATAAAATATCTACGTTGCTAAAAACTTCATGATGTTAGCAATTCAGGGAGATTTATGAGATTAATGACAAATATATATAATGGTAATAATGAGAGTAACAACTTTAAATAACTTCTTTATTTAATTCAATATTATTATTGAATTGCAAAGAAGTACCAGTGAAGTTCATTTGAGCCATGTCCTTAAACATTTGATCATATTATTTTCTCCACTTATTGATTCATGAGTTCAATTTATTCTTCTTGCTTTCCATGTAGCTTGCCAAATATTTATCAAAATTGTATTTCATTAATATGAATTGTATTTTTATAGAAACATTTGTATTTCATTCCATAACATTTGAAAAAGTTATGCTTTTGAAAGGAAATCTTATTTTAAAGATGAAGTATGCATTTTAAAAGCACTGTAACTTAGTGGTTAGTCCTAGACTTAGAACACTTCTCTAAACTAATTTCTTATGTGGGGATTTATATTGGAGATTTTTGTGACATGATATGTGAATTTCAGTTTGATTCTTGGTGGACATGTGTATAACAAAAATTTTAACATTACTATAAGGAAATTCCATTTAATTCTAAAGAAGTGTGATATCTAAGAACTTTATATGGGGCAACCTTTACAGGAATAGGAGTATGTTTTCACACTACTCACCCCTAGGGCCCTCAATTTAAACAGCCAACATTGTAGGTGTCCAAAAATACAGAGGAGGGAGTCAGAGGGCTCAATCTACTAGGATGTACCTCTGAAGTAACAATGGTTTAGGTAATCTCCAGACTATCAAATTTAAATATAAATTATTACTAGTGTTATAGATAAAATTATACTGGTCAACAAATAACAGAGCTTATTTCCTAGAGTTCTTTCACATTGGACTAGGGTTAAAATTAAGTAGAATTTATCACAGAACCATAGAGTAGATGCAAAGTTAGATCACTCTGAGAAAAAAGAATGGAAAATTACAAACATGAAATTGGGAACTTCAATTCACAGTCTAGAAAGGGGCCATGCACGTGAGGAACTATGAAACCTAGAGCTCATTCACTTTGCAGTGAATTTGCCTCCCTATATACCCTTGGAAAATGTAGACATTTTGACCCTTTTTTCCTACCTCAGAAATGGTCTTCTATGAATCCCACAATGTCAGGTGGAAGACCAAAATATGTTTGGTTCTCTTATGCCAACTGCACAGAGTGTTATAAGAGGTCAAGTTTAGTTAATTGCCATGTGATTTTAAGATTTCCTCTTCCAGGGCTCACACTGTGATTTCAAAGATAACTGCTACCTAAGAAGCAGGTGCCATTGCTCCTTGCAACAACAGCAGTGTTTTCCACGGTGCCTTTCTATATTTATTGGTCCCTTACTTGTCTTATAAAACACCAGGGAGACTGATAACTGAGATTTTCTTTTATACACACACACACACACACACATACGTATGTATGTATATACATGTATATATATATATATATACACACACACACATACACACACATACACACACCATTATTTACATCCTTCTTCTTGCTTTACTTAGGGTTTGATGAGAATTAATGTAAGGCGGATCTCTGATGAGGCTGTTCTTAGTTTTTGTGAAACTAGAGAAATATCCAAACAGTGAATTCTGGGTAAGCTGTAAGATCCTTGAAGAAATTACTTCATTTTTTGGAGGTACTGATGGACCTGCCAACGACCTAATTATAGAATACTTCTTGCAGAGGCCAAAGCAATCCTGAAGAGAAGTGGATGGAAGCATTGTCTAATCTTGAAGGTGCCATGTGCTTCCCATCCTAAAACTGTCTCATACTGCTGTATGCAGGTTAAAGTCATCCATGCTTGGAATAGCCACTGCTGATGAGGGGACAGTCACAGGAGAGTAGGTGGGAAAATACAGGGTGAGGAAGGAGGCATGAGAAAGAAGGTACAAGGGAAGGGCTCAAGAAATAGACCTCAGCAGAGCTCAGTTTCTTCATTTACATGCAAAAGATAAAATATTTTGAAACCCCAGACCAGAAAGGATATCCCTCAAGAAGTGAATTATGCTAAATACCAAGTATGATTATAATTGCAGTATGCTTCACATCCTTGACAAATCTTAATGAAATGAAACTTTAAGCCTCCTTGGAAACATGACTATTTTAATGATCAGGCAGTTACTATTGTACCATGCATAGCTTTCTGGAAGACCTTTAAAACTTTTCATCTTGGCAGGTTTTTAAAAGAGCAACATGAAAGTCACCAGTATGATTCTCTGTGCATTTATAAGTTCAGAGAAAGTTTGGCAATTATCCTAGATCACCATTACAGGTTTTAGCTGTCAAACGTAGCCTTCTTTTACCAACAATTAGAGTGGATTAAACAAAATAAAATAGTAACAACAAAAAAGCAATCTCCTAAAATGGTGATGAGTGAGTCAGTTCTTGAGTTGCCCAAAACACTGTATTTGCTAAATGACACTATAAATCCTTTCTAGTGGTAAAGAAAAAAATATCCTTTAAGTATATAGAAATGTGTTTTTCCAAGAGGTAACCTGAGTTTTTCATCACTTACTTGTTTCAGTTTGATTATTTGTGAACATTAGTTAATTTTTAATTTCTTTTTTTGTCTCTCATGGGCATAGTGTAATATTATCTGTCTAGAAGCTGTTCCACACCTGCTTTTCAATAAATAAAAACATTCCAGACAAAAGTTGTTTATGTCATCACATCACCACCACATTTTTGAGAAGTTAAAAGGACTAAGATAGAAACTAACTACAGTTACATTGCTATACAGTGAAAAGACAAAATTTTATTTACTTTTTATCTGAAACCTAGATACAAATATCTATTTTTTATATGTTGTAATTTTTTCCTTCCTCCCCCACACGTAGTATTTATAATCATTTAAAATAATTGTGACTAAATAATGTATTTATATGGTAATATAATTTATACTCAGCTATACCAGAAAGTGCAAGATGTGACTGTACTAAGAGAAAAGTAATAATAAATATTGCTTTCAAAATAGATGAATAACTATGCACCCATTAGGAGAGACACATGAACAGAGATCATGCCACACAGAAGTTGAGAAGAGAGAGAAAAGTATTAAACAAGGATGGGTGACAAAAGATTAAATGTATGGGGAAGGAGGAGCATAATGCCCTGATATCACATATTCATATTGAATGTGGCTTTCTCTATTTTAGGTGCTAAGATGGATAAAAATAAGCAACTGATCTAGAAGTCCTTCATCTCATGAAACTTATTCCAACCCATTATGAGATACTACAAATACAGAGAAACAGCTAACTCTGTACCAAGAATTGTGCTAAATGCTAGTCCAGAAATACCTCACATACATATGGTCAGTTAATAATAAAGGAGCCTGATCACACAGTGGGAAGAGGAAAGTCTCTTCAACAGATTGTACTGGAAAACCTAGTTAGACACACACACACACACACACACAAAAGGGAGGAAAGAGGGAGGAGAAGGTGGAGGAGGGGGAGGAGAGGAAGGAAGGAGGGAGGGAAGGAGGGAGGGAGGGAGGGAAAGGA
>PVIJ01006389.1:59777-93010 GCA_004024925.1 Scalopus aquaticus | reverse complement strand
ATACATGAAAAAATGCTCAACATCACTTATAATCAAGGAAATGCAAATCAAAACCACTATGAGATACCACCTCACACCTGTGAGGATGGCACACATTAAAAATACAGGCAATAACAAATGCTGGAAAGGATGTGGAGAAAAAGGAACTCTTCTACACTGCTGGTGGGAATGTGAACTGGTCCAACCACTATGGAAAGCTATACGGCGATTCCTCAGACTGCTAAACATGGAGCTTCCATACGACCCAGCAATCCCACTTTTGGGAATTTACCTAAAGGACACAAAAACACTAATCCAAAAGGATACATGCACCCGTATGTTCATTGCGGCACTCTTCACAATAGCAAAGGTATGGAAGCAACCCAGATGTCCAAAAATAGATGATTGGATCCAGAAGATGTGGTACATATACACAATGGAATACTATTCAGCATGGAAAGAAGATAAACACATGCAATTTGCAGCGACATGGATGGAATTAGAGGGGATCATACTCAGTGAAATAAACCAGAAAGAAAGAGAAAAATATCGAATGGTTTCACTTATAATAGGACTATAGGGAGGCCGGGTGGGAGAGAGACAATCAGTGGGGGTTGGGGGGAAGGAGGGAGGCGGAGGGAGGGAAGGAAAAGGGCACAAAATGGAATAGAAAACAACACAAGGGACCATGGAGATGGATCACGGGTGAATTGGTGGTGGGCTACCCAAGGGGAATACAAAATGTAAAAGACATAAATAACAATAAAAATATATATTTATAAAAAAAATACATGAGCAGAATTTTGCTGAACTTCTTTAAAGAATGTAAAATTGTGTTTCAGTAGATTACCATTACTCAAGGGTGATTTTAGATGTACTACTTATGTTTGACTCTTCTGGGTTTAACAAATTTCTCCATAACTGTTCTCTAGTACTTTAATTTCTCCCACTTTGTATAAGCTTTATGAGTTATAGAGCTTACAAATATATGATAAGTTTTGTTTCCAATGTATTGTATGTTGTTACTATCATCCTTGCTGTGGATGGCATCCTTTCAAAATTGATACATTGAAACCTGATTGCCAATAATATAGTAATAAAGATGGTGCATTATGGAGGTGTTTCAGACCCTTGTAAATGGAATTGTATCCATGTAAAGAAGATAACTCTCTCTTTTTTGTATATGATGGCACAGAGAAAAGATAGCTCTCAATGAACCAGGACATGAGCCCTCAGCATACAATAAATCTACCAACATCTTGATGTAGGACTTTCCAGCCTCCAGAACTGTAAGGAATTATTAATGTTTGTTGTTAACCCATCCAGTGTGATATTTTTGTTGTATCAATTCAATGGACTAAAACAGTCCTAGAGAGAAATGAAAGTATTATGCAATCATAAAGACATATATGAATTACACAGCAGTTAAAAGCTATAAGCAACTCAAATGGATGTTAATGGGTAAATGGACAAGCAAGCCAGACTGGTTATATCTGTATGGTGAACCTTCACAGAAATATAAAATAATAGCTAATCAATGAATATTAAATAAGTCATGCTGAGTGAAAAAAATAGAAGGATAAAATATGTTTCATTCCAAGTATTCAGTGCTAAAAACCTGTTAATCTAATCTATAGTGTCTTCGAGGGGATCAGTCATTTCCTGTGTTGAGGTTAGCTGTGGGTTAAACTTCAAAGGAAAATCAGTGAACTCTAATGGGTGGTGGACATGTTTAATATATCTTGATTGTGGTGATTTTACTATACACATTTATCAAATAGAGCTATATACTTAAAATGGGTTTATTTTATTGCTTGAAATTTCTACCTCCATAAAGTTGGTTAAAAAATAACTGCAATAAATTGCAGGTTAATGATTGACTTACACCATAGATGAGTAAAACATAATTTTCTGTGTTTTGAATTTCAACAGTCATTGTCAAAGGAATGAAAAGATGGAGAGAATTGCTACAAGCAATGTTTCTCATGCTGCACTGGGAGAGAAAGAGGCCAAAGAGTGTCAATTAGAAAGTAGGGAAATTTTACATCAAAATGAAAGAAACTCATATCCTACTTTTAACAATTTTATAAACCTACTTGTTGAGACTCACCATGTCTCAATTATTTTAATATGCCAAATTGCTGTAGTATTTGAAATAAAAATGCTATAAAAAGTTGACTTCAGGGCCTCCCTGGTGGAGCAAGGGGTTGAGTGCAGCGCTGTGGAGCTGTCAGCAGCTGCAGCTCAAGTTTGATGCTAGGCTGGAGAGATTCCCACATGGTACAGTGGCCATCTCCTGCCTCCCCCGTGGCTCCCCTCAGCAATGTATTTCAGTTGATCTGCCTGTTCTGCTCCCCACTCTGTCTCTGGTGAATCCTCTCACCACCCCACACTTCTGGCCTGCACCCCTGCTTGTATGCATAAATAAATAAATCTTTAAAAAAAAATGAAGTCAACAACTCCTGATTATTGTGACATCAACAACTTTGATATCCTTCTGATTCATTAAATGTTTTGATTTTACAGTTTGTTTCTAACTCTCCTTTTTTAAAAAAAGATTTATTTTTATTTATTTATGCATGCAAGAACTGGGATATAGGTCAGAGGTTAGAGGATTCACCAGAGACAGAGTGGGGAGCAGAACAGGCAGATCTGCTGAAATACACTGCAGAGGGATGCAGCAGGTGAAAAAGGAGAGGTCTGTTGTGCCATGTGGAAAGCCCCTGGCCAGGGGTCAAACTAGTGCTGTAGTGGCTTCAGATAGCTTGATAGTGCTGAGACTTTGACCCTTGCGTCACCAGGGGAGGCCCCTCTAACTCTATCTTCCAGTCACTCTGCACATTCCTTACCTATTATGTACAATAAATCGAATACAACTTATGTTGATGATTTCAGATCAAACGTACATGCCTAATTTCTTACTGGATAACTATTTTATTCCTAATGTAGAAATCTCATAATTCAATTAACCAAATGTGATCACTTTCATCACCATTTTCTGTATCAGTGAATTGCATCATGGCTTTGTTTATAAGTAAGAAACCATATAACATTATTTATCATCTTTCTTCCTCATATTCTGAAATTGAACAATCGTGTTTATGGTCTATCTTTCCTTAAAAATAGCTTTTGAAACCATATATGGTGCTTCCCTGCAACTCTTGAACACTTGGTTTCTAAATCAGTACCCTATCACTTTTTACTTGATCTCTTGCTCCAACCTAAATGGCTTCCTTGTCTCTACTGATTCCATTATTCCAATGGCAGTTACAGTAATTATCTAAAGTTTAAATCTATGTATTTCATTCTATCTGACCCTAGAGAGAGAGAAATATACACACTATGTGGTATTTGGAAAGTGAAAAGACTCATGGAGGAATAAACATATACATCTCTTGAAACTGAATAAATTCCTTTGGGCAGAGAGAATTATTGTTTGTTCATTGTATTATGATAATTATTATTTTGTGATAATTATTTTTCTCTAAATATGAGGACAAGATGTGTAAAATATGGAAAACTTGGAAATTACATAGTAGATAATATAAGAATCAATACTTAACCTACATTTTAGATATCTAAGCTGGAAGTGTTTGTATTTTATGCATGTGAATAAAACATATTGATCAGAATGTATAATCTCCCTCTAGCCCTTCTCCCTCCCAATTAATGATTACCCACATTTTAAAATATATAAATATGTCACATAAGTTTGGGGTCATATTATTTACCAGGGTATCTTATATCTAGTTATGTAAATCTTGTGCCATTAGACATACAAATGTTCTATAGCTATTGAGGAATTATTTTTATTCAGTTGGTAACCATTTTAGACAGATTAATTCTAGGAATAAAGTTCATTCTTCATCACCTCTTATGTGATGCCATAGCAATTCATTTAGCAAATAAATATTGTAACAAGTTTAGTTCTGTTATTTTTATCTTTAATGTAAGCACATTTCCAATGTGAAAATATTTTTCACTACATTGTAAGTGTGAAGGATTTGGGATTATTATTATATTGTTATTTTTCATAATGTCAAATCCAAGACTTTCCCTCAGTAAGCATTTGATAGACATTGGCCAATTAGCAAGACATCATTTATTTTCACTTGGTATGTTTCTTACATTTCATATCACAAAATACTTTTATCTCATAAAACATTAACATAACCACAGAATTGAATTGGGCACAATCATTGTATATGTTCCTTTCTTAAGACAGATATTATTTTAGAAAATTATAAAGTTGATTCTAGTGTGGATGAGAAAGGCACATCCACTTTTTAGGTATAAACATATTTTTAATAAAATAATTCATTTTAAATATGCAATAGAAAAAGACAATATTTTCTCTCCTGTCTCTTTCTCTCTCACATACACAGTCACTATAACTCTTTAAAATTTACTGCCCACACAACACCTGCCAGTTCAATATGTACTCTGCAATCCACAGAAATTTAGTCATGGTTTCTTGAAAATGTTATACATTGTGACTATTTTTTAGAAATTGTAATTTGTCTTTGTAGTTCCACAGACCTTCACAAATAATGAATAAATTAAAACTAAATATAGCTTCCTTCATATTTCAATTTGTCTAATAATTCAATTTCAATTTTCTAAGTTGTGTATATTTATCTGCAAGCTGATTAGTAAATGGATTTTTCAAATTACTAACTGGGACATAACGAATTCATAGAAAACTTTTGAGAAATTAGAAATGTTAAAGCACAGATAATCTTTTATAAAGTCTTCCCTATGTTGTATAAAGAGCACATTTACTGTGCTCTTTAGAGGCAAAACAAAACAAACAAACCAAAAACAACCTAAAAATAAAAGGATCCCAGGATAAATATTGACAAGAAAATATGTATGCTGTGTTCATTAAAGATTTGAATATTCATCATTCAAATGGATGGAAGTGGAAAGGATAATGCTAGTAAATAAGTCAGAAGGAAAAAGACAAATACTAAATGGTTTTACTTAAATGTAGAATACAAAGAACGGTAACAGGATGAGTCAAAACCAAACCAATAAGAAACATTTACTGTCTGACTGCAAAACGTCAGAAACCTGAAAAGGAAGGCGGGAGTCTGACCATGTGCATGTGTACAGGTTTGAACCTATAACCCTCAGAGCAGATACAATGATCTGCTAGACTTACTTTACCTCAATTAACATAACATGAGAAAACAAGCAAACGAAAATAAAAAGCGTAGACATATGTGTTTTATATTTTATCACCATGAATTTCTATAATAATCTAACACACATTTAAAATTCAAACTATAATGAGTACTTTATGCTTTGTCAAAATTCAGTCATTTTCTATTTAAAGGACTATTTGAATAGAATATAAACTGCAGAAAAATCCCCCATATATTATTATGATGCTCTGATCATATTTTGCAGCTGTGTTTTGTCACAATGTTTTGTTTTGTTTTTGTTTTTGTTTTTTTTGGATGGAAAGGAGGAGTTTATCTATATTATTATTGATGGACTTTAATCCTGTCATCCTTTCTGTAAGTTCACACTCAATTCTCAGTTCTAGAATTGCTACTGGTGCTGGCTCTTTCCTACTATAACTTGAAATTTGCTCTGTTCTCTTAATTATTCTTAGGCATTGGTTAGAAATGACTTTATTTGTCTTCATTATTGACTTATATGTGCTATTGTTTAAAAGATTTATTTATTTATGCATACAAGCTGGGTGTCGGCCAGAGGTGTAGGGTGGTGAGAAATTCTCCAGAGACAGAGAAGGGAGCAGAACAGGCAATCGACTAAAATACAGTGCGGAGGGGAGCAGCAGGAGAGACAGGGGTGGTCTGCTGCGCCATGTGGAAATCTCTCTGGCTGAGTATCCAAGTCGTGCTGCAGTGGCTCTGGATAGCTTCGTGGTGCTGTGCTTAATGTGTTGCGCCACCAGGGAGGCTTCTATATGTGCTACTTCAATTAAAATTTATTTTAATGTTATTTGCTGTGTGGAACCATTGAAAATTAGTTCATAAGAACTTTTAAATACCCCACTTCATTCTAAAGCCTTTACTGTATCTTTTGAGTGGTCATAATTTGAACACAGTTCATCTTTTCATTGGTCCCAAAGACACGTATTGTATAATCTGATTATGTGTCAAGAGGAAAAGGTAGGATTCTAAGAAAAAAATCACATATTTTTGGCATCATCTGATAAACTGAAAGAGAAATTATCTTTAAAAGGTTTCTACTGCACTCCTACCTTTCTACTTTTTATTTTCTCTCTAATGATACTGATTAGACATATTGAGACTATAGCGCCTATAATGCCCTGTGACCTTGCTGGCTTGCATCCAGAATTACCTAGATTCTGATTTTATATCTCTTAGCTGTCTTCTGACTCCAAATCTCCATCAAATCTTCAGTGGGATGATTAACTTACAATCTGGAAGAAAACTGTGATGTAGAACAGTGAAGAATCCAATTACTTTCTGTAATGCTGGTTTCAGAACCACCACGTATCCTTTCCCTAGTGAATACTAGGGAATACTAAAGACATATTAAAAAGGTGAAAAAAAACTATGTATTCAAGAATATCTGAAACTGTTATACATGAAAAACTAAATCTAGGTAAAAAATGTAAGAAACAGCCCCTGAGCCACAACTGCCATTTTCCTACTTAACTTCCTGTTCCAGGTGATAAAAGCTCCATTTTAGCAAAATTGCTCATCTCCCTGCAGTTTCTAATCAAAGGCTATAACACCTTTCTAGCAGAAACAGGTCACCAGAATGTGTCATTTCATCCACCTTGGTTCCATGTTGAAGAGGCTGAGAAGCTGGGGACTCCGTTCCTCCACCCGGGACGGACGCATACAAACTATCTCAAGAATACTGGATGACTTATTGTTCCAAACCCAACGTGTTCATAGTATAGGTCACCCATGGCAGGAGAGCAGAAAAAAAAACAGAAGTTCCAACTCCCACTTTATATCCTGCTCATAGAAAGGGAGAGACAGACTGAGAGAACCAGGCTATATATCAATAGTTCTCTCTTCCACCTCCATTTCTGGGGTCAGAGTTTCTGTGCAGTTTGAGAGGTAGGATATAAGGATAAACAGTTTTGAAGATCACCCCAACTGAACTGACTTTCTTGGGAACAGAGAGTGAGAATTTTAAATCAAAAAGATGAGAGATTGGTCCTCCCTGGTGGTGCAAGGGGTTAAGTCTCAGCACTATGAAGTTATCAGCAACCACTACAGCACAAACTTGACCCCTGGCCAGGGAACTAACCCACCTGGTGCAGCAGACCTCTCCTGTCTTGACCGCTGCTCCCCTCAGCAGTGTGTTTCAGTCAATCCACCTGTTCTGTTCCCCTCTTTGTCTCTGGTCAATCCTCTTACACCCCTACACCTCTGGCCTACACCCCAGCTCTTGCATACCTAAATTGAAATATTGGCCTCAAATCTCCCCTGCAAAGTGGCCAAATTTATTTATAGTATAGAATATTCAAAATCTGAGATACTGACAAAACCAAATACTGACTATAGAGTAAAAAGAGCTCTCATTCATTACCAGTAAGAATGCAAATGGTACAGCTACTTTGGGAGACAGTTTAGTGGTTTCTTAAAGGGGAAAAAAAAAAAAAAACTCATGGAAATTCAGGAGTTGAAAATCCTAGTAACTTAAATGCAAAAATCACTAGACAGGCTCTTCCAAATGTTCAAACTGGCAAAAGAATCAGCTAATGTTAGATTGATCCAAAAGGAAATGTGGAAAAATGAATGAACAAAGTCTTAGAGGAACAAAAAAACACTAATATATGATGAGTAGAACTATTAGAAGGGAGTAGAGAACAAGAAGAGAAAAACTATTCAAAGAGGTAATTATTTCAATTTCTCAAACTTGAAAAACACAAATCTAGTCATTCAATAAACTTGACAAATTCTATGTAGGATATAAGGAGAGCATATCCTGAGACAGTATAACAAAAATGTTGAGAGGGATAGCAAGAGAAAACTTGAAAGCATCAACAAAAATGACGTGGCACGTGGAAGGGACCCTGTATTAATTTCCTGCACCTGCTGTAACAAGTTTCCACAAACTTTGTGGCTTAAACCAACACAAATTTATTATCATAAGATTTTGAACATCTGAAGTGGTCTTACTGATTAATGTGAACGGGTTGGCAGGGCAATATTCCTTTCCAGAGATTTCCTGATAAGATGTTTTCCCGCTTCTTTTTTTTTTGTTCCTTTTTTATCTCCAAACCAAGTAGGTCACATATTTCTCACATATAATCATGCTAAGTCTCCAGCAATATCCTTCAAATCTTTATTGTGACTGTTGTTCACGACCACTGACTATAGACAGGATGGTATAGACATGTGCTTGATTCTTTTATGTTGTACTTGGCCTAAACTTAAGAGCATAACTCTAATTCATGGGGAGGATAAAGAGTGTCCATTCTTTTAAACAACTCCTGGAAAATAGTGTTTTGAGAAGCTGGGGACTCCGTGATGATTGGTAAGGGTATTGATGATTATACTATTATTGCCTTGAGTCCAAGTTATCTATCAAGAAGATTGTAATTTTTAAATATATTACACGGTAGTGCCTTATAGCATAATCATATTTCAAAAAGATTGTAATATAAGTCATTTTGAAGACAGAAGACTGAACATGAGCATGCGCATGCTCTCCAGTGCACAAAATGTTGTAAATAATGCAGTCGATTCTAGAACCTCCTAAAGAAATTTTTTGGATACTCTAGGAGTCCAGAAATCTCAGTTAAGAATCTTTGTGATAAGGTAAGCAACACACAGCATGCATACTTCTTTCTGGAAGGAAGGTTGGTATACATTTAGGTAGGGAGCTATTTAGTTGGTAGAGCAGCGACTAGGAGTCATTTAAAGCCTATCTGAGTAAGTAGCAGATTATTTTCATTTCTAAGTAAAAACATGGAAATCTAAGAGGAAGTAAAATTCAGGCAAAAAGATAGAGAGCTGGATTAAAGAAATGAAAAGAGAAATAAGTCAGACTGGAGCAAAGTCGAACTAGGAATTCTGCTTGTCAAAAGATAATAGACAATGAATAGGATACCATTTTCAGTAAGTAAGACTTGAAAGAACAAACCAGAAGTTAATTCTCTATGATTCTATCACAAAAGCTGTGCTATTCAAAGTAAGGACTGCAACCCAGTGCCTAAAGAGTAAACTATCAGCAGCAAAGATATCAATCCCAGAATAGATGTTTGGAAATTTTATACCATAATAATAATATGAGGATATGTTATTATGTTATTATATTATTTTTATGTCTGTTAATGTTAATAATGGAAAAGTTTTGCTTGTGTTTATGTGCATTTCTCATTTTACTAGGAGCTTCTTTTAATTTTATTTTAAAAATATTGATGCATAGAATGAATATGTTGGAAATAAAAAATATAATTTCATCATAGATGGTCTGAGTAATACACATCTAAATACCCCAAAACTGATGAATGGATCAAAGGATATGGTACATATACACAACTGAATACTACACAGTGATCACAAAAGATGAACTGATGTCATTTAAGACAACATGATTGTAGCTGGAAGAGATTATACTAAGCAAAGTAAGTCAGAAGTAGAAAGGTAAATACTGGATGGTTTCATTTATAATGGAATATATAGATACCAAACAAAAGGTATGACAGAGTCAAACCTAGAAAGCTGACTAGAGATCTAAGGCATCCAGGAGGGGAAGGGTGAAAACAGATGGGGAACTATGATTAAGGCTACCAGAAGGAGGATGTGGTGGGATTGGAGAACAGGGGAGAGGGATTCTAATGGAGGATTACTATACTTTGGTGTTGGGTGTGGTAAAATGGGAATCAATTTTACAGTTGTAAACCTACACCCCTAAGACATCTACTGTGATTTAAATCAACATTAGCTTAATAAATATAACTTAAAAAATAATAAGAGGAGTGAATGCATAATGTAAGAGAAGAAAATAAAAGGAGTTGATCGATCTTAACCAAAATATTAAGGGAGAAAGGCATGCTGTCACACTTAAAATTTAACATAGAAAGTTTTTGGAAAGGTGGGAATTAACTAATAATTTCTACTTCTTGTTTGGAATAATAGAATGAATGAATATATTTTTAAATCTTCTGCAGTTTGGACAAATGGCTTATCGAACCTTTAGTTGTTTCAGGGACAGAAGCAGGACACTTGCTTATAATACATGGTTATTGAAAACAACTTGGAAAAGACCAATATGGTACAAAAACTGATAGAAAATGATACTCTTAGATATAAAAAAAAATAAATTTCTTCTGGTATGGTTCACAAATATTTTCCAAACAGAAGTTCAACAGAAAAAATACAGATACACTATTTTAGCCTCAATTCCTGTGAAGTCACAAGATAAAAAAGAGAATTGCTAATTTATAGGAAATTGGATCTTATTTTAACATTTAGTTTTCTTTTCTCCATTTTAAAACACTACTAAATTTAGGGTTTTTTTTTTTACATATTTCTATTAATAAATGAGAGGATCAGATTGTTTTCTTTCAAATAAATGCATAATTTTAACAGGAGTTTTATCATTAAAATTATTTTAGATCACACATATTTTGTAAGGATATAATGAAAGTTTATTTAGAAGTTCTTGAAAGGCTGAGATCATTTAAAATAGAGTAATTGGGCTAAACTATAATCATCATTCAGTTCTGAGTTTCAAAATGCATTGCTAACATTCCTAATTATAGCCTTTAAAGACATTATTATGGTATTATAAAATAATGACAAGAAATGATACTTGACTTTTTCGGCTACAAATATATTATTGAGTTAATGTACTTATGAATGATAAACTCACAAAGGTAGCTGAAGTCATATACATTGAAGAAAATTCCTTTAAATGATTACTGTTTATGTAATGTTTGAAAACTACACACACATTTTTAATAACAATATAAGTTGTTGATATTTCAGAACTTTTTTTGGCATTGAAATTCTTCCTTGCTCCTTAATTCCACCAAGCGTCATCTATGAATAAAGTCCAGAATGATGGCTAAAACTGAATACAGGCTAATACATAACTGACAGTGAGTGTATAATCAAAAGAAAAATGGACATTAATACAGAAAATTTTCTATTTCAGGTTCTTGATAATAACTATGTGATCTAAGAACTCTGAGTCTTCATCCTCCATTCTTAATTGAGAACTGTTGATTCAGATAAATTTTAGTTTCTATGTCAGATTTAAGGCTACAATTAGCTAACAGTAATATCATATTTTTGATATTAAGATTTTCAAATTGTGCCACATTTTCAATAATTTGTAAATATCTAATTAAGTTTATATTTTTTCTTTTCATTATATCAACCAATGTGGTAAAAAGTGTTAATCTAGCAATTTATTTGAGTGATGAAAGACAAATATAAAAGCAAAAAAAATCATTCTGACACCTTAGATTTACTTTGTTATCATAAACTATTCATTACATTTAGAACTTTGCAACATTATTTTATCAAGTGATTTTAACTATTTTAATTGTATATTAGTACATATAGATGTTATCTGGCAATTATAAAATATTGGAAAAGAAATATCAAGCCATTCATTTGTGGTTTTAATCTCTCCTAATTTACTCTATATTTAGAACGTATTATGAGTAATTTTCTATCTGATTAAAGAATATCTTCAAAACTACAGCTGATCTTTTCCACTTAGTGCTACATATAATTTTTATGTGAAGTATTCTTGAGTCTTTCAAATTGCATTAGCTTAATCAAAATTCACTCATTAAATTTTGATAGAGATTTACAACTAAAAGTAATTGTATAGAAACTTGTAGACTTGAAAATCATTCAGAGTCATCTCTATATGGTGGCCTTGAAGGCTGCTCATTTTTTCAGAGGCATTAAGAAAATTTCACTACTCTAGTATCAACAAGACTGCATATCTCTCCTTGAATTCTTTAAGGATATATAACATAAAAATTTAGAAGTGAGATTAATTTGTTAATTTATACATACACATATAAATGCATATATTTATACATGTTTATATAGATAATTATATCTGAATTTTTATTTCCCTAGTTCCCTGTGAGCCAAAATGTTGGCTTTTTTATTTAAAGAATCTATAAGATGGGGAGATTGTGTGACAATACTTGTGATCATATTGTGACCAATATCAAATTCATTTATGAGATTCATGATGAAAATTTTAGGCTAGAAGAATAAATTCTAATACAATACATAGCCTAGCAAATATTTAAATATATTATTCCACAGTTCCTATAAAAAATTTTAAAGTCAACTTCGAGAGTAGTTAATGCTTAGTTTTTCAGAAAGCATAGCTAGAAATACACGTAACAATTAACATACCATCATTTTCCCCCTATTCTCTACTTCTGTGTATGGGGCCCTCTATTCCACAGAAAGCCAGATTTCATCTTTAAGGAACAAGGTGTGGTCTGGCCACTCTTTCAACAGCAACTCAGTATACAATTCCACATGGAGTTTTAGCCAATGGAGCTATGTCCTTCAATATTTGCCATTAGTTTATTTTTTTCCTCAACTCCTCTTCATTCATTTTAGTATTTTAAAGATGTTTCTCAATATTTTAATCCTTTGCATGTCCAAATTTTGTGCATGACCAGTTTAATGTAATGCTTAAATTTTTAATTAAGAAAGTTGGATAGTAAACCCTGTGAGTGTAATTCTGTTTTAATCAAACTTCTATCTTTAAAGAACTTTAATATTGTCTGGTATATTTTTTCTTAAGCAACACTTACAACTGCAGTTGAAGACATCACATCAAGAAACAAGCAGAAGTCTTCTTAGTTGAATGTAATAAATCCTCTTTGCCATTTTTTTCCTTCAGACTTTCATTTGTCACTCTTTGGAGTGATCAATATAGTAAGGGAAGTTTCATTGCCACTGTTGGCAGGAGAAAGCAACATATTCTGCAACAGGAAGACTTTAAATCAAACTCAGTCAATGTTCTGAAGTCACTGTCCTCCAGCAGCTGCTTCCAGATATCTCTAGAGACGTGGGGCAGAAAGTGGTATAAAAAAGCTAGGGACCTGAACTATAAATAATTAGATATTAAGAGAGGTGTGAACAAAATTCTTCAATGTAATTATTAACTGTTAAGACAGGAAAAGCACCTGATGGCTACCCTTCTGACAGCCTAATCCTCGTGGCCCTTGGTTCCACCCCAACCCGACACATGCCAGATATTGCCTTAGCCACATAAGCTTTTTCTTGCAAATGATTTAAACAAAGAGCAATGGAAAACTCTCCAAAATATTTCAAATTGACTTGGATTGATTAATTGGACGAAGTTCTAAAAAGCTTTCTCTTAATTTCAAAAAGTTATACAACCTTTATTTCTTTTCATAGCATTTACTCATTTTTAAATGATAATAAAAGTTACAAGGTCTGTAGCTGTAGTAGAATGTATGCTGGGTAACAGAACACTGTATCATCATGAACTAAAACGTTACCAGAGACATGATTGTTAAATATATAAATGATACCTTGATAGTGAAAAAAAAATTGTGTAACTGGAAAATTTAGAAAAGTCTTATACTGCACATTTTAACTTCTTTGGTAAAATCAGGCAAAAATAATGGTAAACAACATGACAATAACAATTTATAAAGTACTTTCATATATATTCATTTTATATCACTCAAAACATTGCTATGAGATGTTGCTACCAGTTCTAATCTCTAGGAGAATAAATTAAAACAGTGGAACTTGGTAAATTTTCAAGATCACATGACTAGTAGAAATTGGTACTAGAACGTAAGTTCAGGTCTTTTGGTTCCCAAACCTATGTTTTTTTGACTACACTACTGTTTCTTCTGAATCACTGTTGCCCTGCCACTAGAATATATAAACATATGGGCAGCTCCTAACCTATCTCAGGTTATTTTCATTAACAGGAAAAAGTGATAGAGAAAAGAAATCAAAGGAAGCAACAAAACCTACTTTTGTTTACTATTATGAATTGTGTACTTTCTGTGTCCTTTATACAGTCAATATCATCTCAGGAGTTCCCACATGATGGGTCTACATCTACTCTGCATGATGAACAGGGCTAATCCTGCTCTAGACTGAAGCAGACTGAAGTAACTGAAGGTTACTTAACAATCTGACCTCCCCCCAAATTAAAAAGAAATCAACTTGGGTGGATTTATAGGACACATGGATGGATTTATGGGCACAGATTCGATAAAATGGAAATCCGACAAGCAGAAGTAAGCAATTACTATATTATGAACTATATTCTAAGCATTTTAGAGCAACATTAAATGTAGACAAAACAAGAGAATTGAATGTAACTTGAGAATAAATCTGTTCACAAAATATCCGTATTTTATAATGGTCAGGTATAGCTCACATAGGAGATAATTTTATCAACAGTAACATTGTTTCATAAAATTTGAATGCAAAATGATAATTAAATTTGTAAATATTGGGTTATATTTTATTGAGGTAACGTAGGTGTACAACACTATCTATGATTTAGCTATGTAGAGTCACACCTCTTCTGATGTAAGTTACTACACACACAGCCTCCAACAAAATTTTCTGATACAGTAATGAATAGAATAACCAGGAAGAAGAAATAAAAATTCTTTATTCCTAAAGAGAATTGAGGTGATATCTCAGTCAGTGGATTCCTCAAAAGGAGAAAGTAACATGAAATGGAATGCTGATCTAAGAGGAGCCAGAACAGACTATGTGTCCAAATTAGGGTGCTTTCACTGCTCAGGGAAAAAGTGAGCACACACTGTTCACATACCAATTACACAGAGACTATTAGAGCAAAATCCAATCTAAGAGAGTCATGGACAAGAGTCTGATCAAAAAGAATTCAAGAAGGTGGCGAGGTGCAGAAAAGGAATGAAATATGTGCCAAACTTCCAAATCAATTATGAGCCTCCAAGCAGAAATCCCAAATCAGGTGTTTCATAAAAGTTGCAGTGGAAAATGGAATTGTTTCAGGCCAGCAGTTGACGGGTAAAAACAAACAAACAATGAAAACTTTAGGGTCTCCCTGGTGGGCAATGTGTTGAGCACAGCACTATGAAGCTATCCAGAGCCACTGCAGCAAGAGTTCGATACCTGGCCAGGGAGCTTCCCACATGGCACATCAGACCTCTCCTGCCTCGCCCGCTGCTCCCCTCAGCAGTGTATTTCAGTTGATCTGCCTGTTCTGCTCCCTACTCTGTCTCTGGTGATTCTTCTCACCACCCCACACCTTTGGCCTACACCCCAGCTTGTATGCATAAATAAATCTTAAAAAAAAAACCACTTTATTCACCTGTCTTCAAGCTTTCAAGATAAACATTTCCTAAGTACTTAACTATATCAGCCATGGATACAATCCAGCTGGTCTCAGTAACACAATACTGTATGATCCAAATGGCTTTAGCTATGGGAATGGTGAGTGGAACATACATTTAGGAAGTACAGGGAGCGAGGAGCCTCTGGTTGCCTCGTCCTGCTCACAGTCACACAGGTCAACCAGTGGTGACTCAGGACATCTTCAAACAATGACACAGTGAGTGCCTCAGGGAAGCAAGCTAGTTACTTAGCCTCCAGAATTAAAAAAAAAAAAGGGATAAAGATCATAAATTAGGAAATGAGACATAAATGACAGGAGATATTTGAAATATTCAATATAAGTATAGTGGGAGTTCCATATAGCTTTATCACAAGAGGAGTCAGATATTGGAAAGGCTATAATTAAAGGCATTTGGGGAAAAATGTTTTCTGCCCTGAAGAAAACTTGAGCTGATTCCCTGGCAGAGGGGGCTTCATGCCATTTCACTTGGCTCTTTCTGGCTATTATAACACTTACACCTGTTGCAAAAACACTGATATTTTAGGACCTTTGTGAATCTTACACTACTCTCTTTTAACACAATTAAATTGTTTGTGCTCTAATGTTTTATAGACTTTAGTTTTTACTTACAGTTCTTCACACCAATGGACTGAATAAGAAGAAAAATAATAGTAGACAACCAAGTTTGTTCAAAATTCTAAACTTAGTCTGTAATTTTGTTGGCACTATTATTATAAGGCTAAGTCTGTAGGGCTCACATCTTTAGCACTTTAGGATGAGTTTTCTCTAGAGGAGAATTCAACTCTACCTCCTAAATGCATTTTGACTCTTTTCTGACTCTCTAATCCAGTAGTATTCTAACCATGTTTATTATGAGTCTAAAACTGTCTTTTGCATGTTTCTCAGGATGAACTTTGTTCACCTGCAAAGAAGCTTCTAGTGGTCCCCAACTCACAAGACAAGCTCAAGAAAATCTGAATTTTACTTAATATGAGAAAATACATGTGTGTATGTATGTGCTTGTGCCTATATGGGTGTATATGGATAGATACACACAAAAACACACAGTCGCTGATCAGTTATGTTATTTTAGATATTTTATACTTGAATAGGAAAACCTACCACTAAAAGTAAAAATATGACTTCTAAAGTTTGCTGTTTTTAAAATTTTTAAGTCATTTTTATATCTGGTATCAAAATATATTATTACAAAATAAAGTTTCAGAGTTGAAAATCTATTGGCTCTAACAGACTATTAATGAAACAATAAAAATGAGATAGTTCTTAGTGGCCATTTTAATCCTAAAGGATTTCAAATAATCAATACTCATTTTATCAAACTAATTATTATGTTTTAAAAAGATTTATTTATTTATGCATACAAGCTGGCGTGTAGGCCAAAGGTGTGGGGTGGTGATGGGATTCACGAGAGACAGAGTGGGGAGCAGAACAGGCAGATCGACTGAAGTATACTGCTGAGGGGAGCAGCGGACAAGACAGGAGAGGTCTGCTGCACCATGTGGGAATCTCCCTGGCCAGATATCGAACTCTTGCTGCAGTAGCTCTGGATAGCTTCACAGTGCTGGGCTTAACCTGCTGCACCACCAGGGAGGGCCTCAAACTAATTGACATTCAATTTGTATTATCTTCAAAAAGCTGAGAGAATAGTCTACAAACTTCTGAAGAACTTCAGGACACAGAGCACACTCAGGGATTTTTTCTAGGAATTGTCGTAGTTAATCATTTTTCAGTTTGGATATGTGGTCAAATGTAGTTTTTTTTTTTTTTAATCAGCTTATTTTTTTGCTTTTGCTTAATTACATGATTCCACTTTATTTCACTGGGTCTCTAGGCACGACTTTAAAAAATGACAATGTTTACTATTTAATAGTAAACAATGTTTACTATTCGGGCATTCCTTGAAGCAGTTTTTATTTATTAGTTGATATAATTTTAATTGCTATTTGTATAAGGAAGAAAAAAGTTCTAGAAAGAAATGTAAAATTAAATCATGTACTTGATTCAAAATTGTTTTGTCACACATATCTCTGCATGCTCAGCTATTAAGAATGTCCAAACACTACACTCTGTATTAAATTTTTTTAATTTCTTTCTCTGATCACACATTATGCTCTTTCTCCCCCTGAGAATATCATCGCCTTCCTCAAAATCATTTCCTGCCCAACACTAAATATCACCTTTTCCACAGAGTATTTCTGATGCAACTGTGATGTCCAAATTCAAACATGATTATACTTGCAAAACATCATCCTCTAACAATAAACTTTTCTATAGGCCCACATGTGATAATTCAGGAGGGAACTATGGTGTAATTGCTTGGGAATTTCAGTATGGTAGCTAATTTCTTCATGCAGTAGCATGTTCTCCAAACTTTATCAAAATATTTCTTCAATTTCGAAGGACATTTTTTGAACTACAAAAAAACAAAACTGTAAAAGCCCAAATATTCTTTACTTACCAATGAAAACCTATTGACAAAAATCTAATTTCAAATATTCTATAAAATTCACATATTTAGGTCGGAATTGATGTTAATTAAAAAAAATTGTTATACCTCATATTACCCCCTGAGGATGCCACTATTCTTTCAAGGTGGGGCAAGTAAGATAGTGTACATTTGTAACTACCCGAGGCCTGATTCAACACCACAAATGGATAGATATTCACTTAAATAAAAACAGTTACATATCTTTAATTCTTACTCTTTGAGGCAGACAAATTTTACAAAACTATATCATAAGTATATGGATTTTTATTGTTTAAGTTAGCAATGAAGTATTTATATTACCATTTTGCATATGAAAGATTGGAGTCTTCCTATACTCTTAGACCTGCCTCCTTCCCTGAAAGAGAAAATAAAAACTCTGAAGCCTAGATGTAGCCTTTGCTAAAAGAGTCTCCTTTTACTCACGGGCAGGGGTATATATATATATGTAGCCCTAACTATAGAAGAGATTATAGAAACAAAAATTTCTATCCAGGTTCTCCTAGAGTCTATACTCAAAGACTTTGGAAAATGACCTACATAAACTTATAAATTCATGACTCAAGCTTTCCTGTTTTTATTTTACATTAGCAGATTCTGGGTCCTCTGAAATATCTATCTATCATCAATCCATCTACATAACATTTTCTAAATTTTGGTTTTCAGTCTCTGATTTATATTTCCTTAGAGCAATATGAAACCAGAGTTGCCATTCTGAAAGTGAGAAATTCTCTGACTAGTATATATACTTGATGATTCATGTTAAAATTTTTATGAAGTCACTGATTGACTTCTAGGCATTTGCAATATAATTTACAGCTACTGTGTATACCGTTGTGACTTGTATATGGTGTTATGATCTGTATGTCTAGATTCCAATTGTTTATCCATTGTTAGTACTGTGTTGTTAATTTTTTTGCATATGTAAATAAAATGTATTTGTACCTGAGAGGACTTAGAATCTAAGTCACATAAAAGATGTTGTAAAAACAAAACGAAATGTTGCGTAGTATTATTTACGGACTATCTAGGGGAAAATAACCTATATTTTGTTTTTACTAGTTGAATGAATTTAAACAAATTAAACACAATGCAAATTTTCTGACACATGATATGGAGGCAGTTAATATTTAAGGCTGCTGCAGCTGTGGGAAGCTTTAATGGAGAATGTAATCCCCAAATATGGGGAAATAAATGTATAGGAATATAATTGTTAGAATGATCCATCTTTTCATTATCTTTGTCAGTATGATCTGTCTAAACTTTGATTCATTGACTTCTGCTCATATTGAAAGTGCCTTTACATCTGGATTTATGATATTGCCTCATACTTTTCTTATAGACTAATATTGTCTTCCATTTTATTTACTCATGATTTATTCTCGCTAGAATAAAATTTTAAAATAGTAAGGTATGATATCTCTTCTTAGTATGTGTAGTCAAACCCACAACTAATACATTGCAAATAATATCTAGAACTTCCACAAAAGTGATTTTCAAAAAAAGCAGATAATAGTTAATAAAGAAGAACTGATGATTTTGTTGGTCTTGTTACTTAAAATAAGAAAACTGAAGAAAAAAATTTTACTAAATTATCTCATAGATTAAAAGAGTAAATTATTCAGTTTCAAATAAAAGCTTGATCTTTGGTAATTTCCCAACTAAAATTCTTACGAAGAATAGTAATACTCTTCTTACAATCAAAACTCAAAGGTTAATTTCAGTGTTGATTCCCTTTCACGTTTAGGACACTGTTTAGTGGCACTGATGGAAACACTCTTTTCTTGGTCTCCACAGCAATGTTTCTTCTATCTTTGTATGTATCTATGTATCTATCTGTGTATCTATGTATATATGTATCTATGTATGTATGTATCTATCTATCTATCATCTATCTAGCCATCCATCTATCCATTCATCTATTATCTACCCAGCTATCTATATTATCAATCATCTGTCATCTTTCAATAATTTTACTAACATCTTTGAACATTCCTTATCTCTTTCACTGTTAACTTTAGTGCAAATATATGCAGCCACTTGTATCTAACAACTTCCCAATATATTTATGTATAAGCCCTTACTCAAATGTGTTTGTACATAATTACTACTACTACTAAATTTGCTACTAAATTTGAGTAAATTCTACTCAAATTTACTCAAAGTAGAATTCCACAGCATTTGGAAATATTTCTGTAATAGTAATTACAATGCAGCTATCATTGTAACTCTATATTGAGACTTTCAATTTTCTGATGCCTATCACATAAAAATGTCTGTCCAGGGATGAGTGAATAGCATAATTTGTTGTGTGTTACATATGATCTTATTAGTAGGTTCTCTTAACCCCTAACTTTTAGAAAAGTATTGTCAGGAGAGTAGTGGGAGAGAAATGACTATGATCAGGATGTTTATTTCACCAACCTCCATCCTACTCTTGTTTTCTTTTTTTTTTTAAGTAGGGTTACTATGGTCTAGAGGTGTCCCTTGCTGAAGGCCAAGTCTCTCTCAAGAGGCCAACCCATAAAGCGTGTGGAGGATCATAGAATATCTATATTTGTTAATTGATCTTACCCAAAGGAAAAGTAATGAACCAAGACTCCTTTTTAATTTAGGGTGCTCCGCTCCCACAGGGAGTAGCAGATACAATGCTTACTTCCTTGATGATAACATTTGAAGGGCCAGTTTTCAGTCCTGGGATATAAAATTCAAAAAGTATTTTAATATATTTATATCTCAGGGTCAGAAAAAGAATCTGCATTTATAGATTTTCTAAAGTAAATGCTTTAAGGAAAAGGAGGTAATGGAATTCTGTGGTTACAAAATCTGGTTTCTATAAAGGCCTAAGTGAGAGGGAGGTCAGGGGCTTTGAGACAAAAAGAAACTTGCTAAAGTTTAGTCAAGCTGAGGAAAACATTATGTCTTCTTGCTGAGCATAACTTAGCCAAGAGAAAAGTATAACAGACCTATTAGGGAATGAGGATGACTCATGTGAATGTCATACGCAAGCAATAAAAAAAATTCAGTAATTCTGAAGTGCATTGTGTTAAAGCAAGTATTTTGAGAGATAAGTCCACAGCAGTTACAGTGGGAACAGTCTTATAAGTACAGTGCAATATAATATGGTTCAGGCAATTAAAAAATAATGTAAAGAGTGATGGAAGCAAAACCAGAAAAATTAATGATGTCATCTGATTCTGAGAAGAGCATTTCAAGAGCAATATGCATGTGAATAAACAACACCAAAGGTGATGGTTTAGAAACAATGTATGGATGTCACAATTAAAAGCCTATCAGTGATCCTGTAGGTAGAAATTTTAATAGAGCAAGGAAGAATGAAATAATACATAGAGAGCTGCAGATGCAGTGAATTGAATTTATAAAGCCAGACTATTACTTAATAACACTATGAATAAGTATGGTTGTAAGGCAAAGGCTGAACGTTGTGATTCTTTATATTGAACCAAGTTTATGAATAGTTCTGTATGCATTTATAATTAGAATAGCTTCAATATTTCCACTATTTGAGGTTCTTTTCTCTTTTTGTTCAATCTACATGATTAATCCAAAATATACTTGATGTTCCAGTCAAAGCTCCTTTGTTTGCTTCTCGGTCAGTTTGTATCATCCTGATCCTAACTGTCTGCACTGAACCAGCTTTAGACTCATTTGTTCTTGTCTTTATACTTCACCAGTCTTTATCCTCTTACTTATTTTAATATCTGTTTAGGTATCTATGAATAGATAAGGGATATTTCAATCAACACTATAAATTCAGCCTTATCTAGAGGGAAAGTTTATTAAGATCTCTCTTATATAGTTAGACTGCTCAGTATTGATAAGGCATACTAAGCTTTGAGACCACCACTGGCAATATGGAAATAACATTTTCATGAAACTATGCTCATTGTGGAATTAAGTCATTCTAAAATCTTGAATGGAGTGGTGATTGACAGATGAAAGAATCAAACTGGAGACACAGGGAATTTATTGAGTAAGCAGTGGGGCCCTGGAAAGTTAGTGGGACCAAAGGGGCAAGGAACAAAGCAGTTAGGTAGAAAATGTAGGGGAATGAAATATGTGACAAATCAGGTATATTTTTCAGACATTTAGGGACTCTATGTGCTGCTGTTGCTCTGGGAGATTCAAGGGTAAACTATTTAAATGAAAAATGCATTAGTCACACAGAGTCACTAAAATGAATCATCCTTTTTCTATTTATTGTGGGCAATATTACAGTAAAACATTATAGTACACTTGTCTAAGAAGTATTATTTTTAAAGTTCCATCTCAGAAGTCTTTATCCTTGTTCTGAATATTGATTTGTAGTTCATTTTCAAGATCATACATATACATATATATCTATATACATATGTACATATAAAACATTGTATGTGATATTTATCCCCAACCGCTTTTATTAAATAAATATGCTGACTTAGTTGTATAAATCCACTAGGATAGAAAAATTTAATATACCAAAAGCAATGGGATTTAGCTTTTAGTTTGATATATCTGTATCTATATATCTACATATCTAGATAAGACTAACAGCTACTCTAATATTTATTGATAACCAAATCCATGTCCTTAGTGTACTTGCTTATAAACCCTCACTTAAAAAAAAAAAAAAGATGCATATGTTTCCATGCAGCTAATAATTAAAGTACAGCAGGATGCTTTACAAATTTCCAAATAGAATACAATTATCTCCTTGAAGATTATCTGCTTATCTTATTTTATATAATGGACATTTATTACCCATTAAAGTTGTTAAAGCACTGCAACCTAGATTTGTTTTGAAATTTCTCATTTAAAGTCTACTAAATTCAATCTGTATCTATTCAATTACCAAAGGGGAAAAAAAAAACCAAAATAACAGCAGCTACAAGCCTTGATAAATCAATAAAGTTACTATGGATCAATTTTGATTTAAAGAAAGGTATGTAGAGTATGCTTAAATATCTACAAAACAAAAAAGACTAGTAAGGGGTTAGGGCAACTGTAGGAACAAATAGCTTCCCAAATCTCTGGGGCTAACACAGTAAAATGCTAGTTTCACTTGTGTCAAATCTGGTGTGTTTGGTCTTTGTTAGGTTGCCCTTATGGATAGCACTTTTCTAACCTCTGACTCATGGGTAGCCTGCCTGGTAATGTTTTTGCCATTTTTTTAGGGCCTAGTAAAGAAAAGTGAGGGTATGCATTGAATATTACTTTCTGATGAGTTCTGGCAGTGCTATAATCAGTTCTGTCACACAGATTCCCATAGCCAGAATTTTGTCCTGTGTTCCCACTCAGAAGCTAAGAGGCCTGGGAATGTTTTAGGTTTGTCCAGCCAGCATAGGACCAGATACTGGTAAATACCATCAACCTCCATCACTGTTAGAAAGTATACCTTCTAGATTAACATTTTATAATTGTAAATTATTCTACAATTGGTCAATGTAAAATATTTTGGTCAATGTAAAATATTTTGAAGGTATTACTCTCTACTATCAGTGAAGAACTTAAAGTAAAATAATTTGGTATAAAATAGCCACTAGATTTTATGTTTTAAGGTTTTAAAGTTTGATTTAAAAAAAAATAGAGTCCTCCCTGGCGGTACAGGGTTAAAGTCTCAACACTATCAAGCTATCACCAACCACTGCAGAATGAGTTTGATCCCCAGCCAGCCAGGGAGTAGAACCACATGGCACAGCAGACCTCTCCTGTCTCACCTGCTGCTCCCCTCAGCACTATATTTCAATGCATTTGCCTGATCTGCTCCCCACGCTGTCTCTGGTGAATCCTGATACCCATCCCCCACATCTCTGGGTTATACCCCAGTTCTTGCATGCATAAAGAAAAATTAGTATTTAAAAAAATTGAGTGGAAGTTACAATGCAACTATCGACATTTTGGTTGCTAGGAAAATTATATCATCTACATTTATATAAAATTTATCATAATTTAAATTTTTTAAGAAAAAATAGTTCAATATACAATTTTTAATCAGCGAACACAGAATTCAAATATTTTTAAATTTTCTTAAAGAAAAAATTGATTCAAATTACTACTTCAATTTTCTTATTCTGCTTGATTTTTATCAAATTAGATTGATGTTAAATGGTCTAATAAAATATTAAAGCATACGTTAAAAATACTAATTCACTCAGTAATTTGTTCAATAAAAAGCTTTATTATTACTTTTCTCCCAAGATAAATTTCTTTCTGATCACTGTTCATTATTTAATCAACGTTTCAATAGTAGTAATATTTTGGTCCAAATGTTTCATGTTGAGCTCTTATTATACCTGTGCTGTCTTTTCTCTTGCCTGCTAAGCCTATCAAAATGCAAATTACTTTCTCTGACCAAAAGTACAGCAGGAGCACAGGCTGGCTCCTTTTTACTCAAAACCACCAACAGATTTGTTAACAGCTGTTCTTGGGGTCTGTGCACGTAATGGAAACTTCAGAACCTGATAGGAGCCACAGTTTCTCTGTCTGCAACACGGGAATCATTTAACAGTAGGTGACACTTTTGGCAATGTATAATTAAAGGGCTTGTTTTAGCAAAATTGCACACTGAGAAACACATAATAAAAGATGGGGGAGGTAACATGCATGAGTGTACAATTTGAATTGTGGCAGAGAAAGAGCACAGCTGGGAGCTTGACACTTTTGGCTGTGGTTCCTGAGGTCAGATTTAAGAAAACAATCACTGTATGTTTGAACATTATTCAGGTGATGAATGGATCAATAAGATAATTAAAAAATCTCTCTCCTTTCTTATTCTAGCATTTGAGATTGGGGAAAATTATTGAAAGGCTCACAACATCACAAATGGCAGGTCATTTTCAAGGTATTGCTATTTTGTGTCTCGGGGAATAAGGTAAGGAGAATTTAAAAGTATCTGATTTGTATTGTTCTGAGCTCATATGCTTTAATTCAGATTCATGGGATGTAACAAATCTTGAAACAGTCTAGCTTTGGATCAAGGGGGCTAGAATATTGGGTCATACATTTTTTAGAATCTCCTTCTTAAATTTCTTCACCATTTGCTATTAAGGCAAAGGTAACTGGATTTTAAAAATAAATTAGAAACGAAAGAGAGGAAATGTAGTATATTCCATATTAGGGAGTTGTACAGCCCATTTCTTATTAATAACTTAACATGATTAAATGTGTTTCATGGTGATTTTTTCCACTATGAAAGATTACCCGTTTTGAAAGTCTATCAGCAATGACTACCTCTTCCTACATCTGAAATTTCTGTTTGATATCATACCACATACTTGGATTTTGGTCTAGCTTTTTTGCTTAACTTTACATTAGTGACACTTATTAGTGTTACACATAATTGTGGTTCATTAATTTCATTGATATAAAATTTTCTGCAATATGAATATGCCATGCAAATGACTAATAACTAATATTGAAGGACAATTTAACTAATGAACATAATGCTGATATGAAGATCATTTTAAATGTTTTGATGAACATATGAAATCATCTTGTGAGGCATACACATAGATATAGAATTATTGCTTTTAAAACTATATATGTGCTTAATTCCAGTAAATATTATCAAACAATTTTCCAAAGGGAGTACATCAGTCACACTCCTACTATCAGTATATGAGTCCTATTCCTTACCACCACTCAGAAATATCAGCATTTTACTATATTTTAATCATTTCAGTGAGTATGAAGTGACATATCATTACTATTTTAATATTCATATTCCTAATGATGAATGAGGTTGAATATCTTTATGGATCACTTAGGTAACATTCACTTGAAGTACCTGCCCAAGTTATTAGTCTATTTTTATTGGGTTATCTATCTTAACATTGTTGCTCTAAAATACTTCTTTTTGTATTCTCAATATTTAGTATTCACATGTTCAGGGAACTTTGGAGATGCAGCCCCTTCAGATTTGTCATTATTGATACCAGGGGCCCGGGTCTTTTGTAATCTGATAAGGTCAATCTTAGGATGTTTACTGCCCTCCGGAGTCATGTCACCTCGAGTAAGGCCTTTGCTGCTGAAAATCCCCAGAAAGGGACTGGGCTTTGAGCTGTGACATGAGGCCTCTGTTCTGAAGGAGCAACTGAATAGCAAGAGTCAGTATCTATAGTCTTTAAAGAGTGCATTTGAAATCAGTATATTTACATATGTCTATATATACATCTAATGTTCTGAATGGAATTTTCTATTTTTTAAAAATAAACTCTTCTTACACCTTTCATTGTTTCCATATTTATTATTTACTCTCAAAATACATAAAAAGATTCCTTTATTTCTAATGTGCTTATATAGTCTTATAGCTATCAAATACGAAGAAGAGGATAAAATATAATCCAAATGAACATAAGAATTGCAATTTTTAAATTTAATATTTTTTAATAATTTAACCTGAAATTCAAAATAAATAAGCAGGAAGTTTAAGTGAACTTTCTCTCGTGTCTCTTGTTCTTTTGACTAATATCTAGATGAAAAGGAATATTGACATACCTTTGTCAGCAAGAACTATAATTTATAATGGGATTTAAAGTAGGTATTCCCTTTTTAACTGTTACATTTAATTGATACTTTAAATATTTAGTTAAACCTATTATCATATCACAAAACAAAATTTAAAAGATCATTTTGTCACATATGTAGCAAGTCTGGATCCATGTTTTTGAATTCTGTGATGTGTTCAGAAAGAATTTAAAATGAATAATAGAGCAATGACTTTCAGAAAATATTCGGAAATGGTTCTCAGCAATTGCTAGCATTTACTGAATGCTATGTTCTAGGAATTGTGTTGTGTCCTTAATGTATCATATCTCATTGAATTCTCTCAGGATAAAAAGGTAACTCTATTAAGCCTGCTTTGCAGATGGGAAATCTGAGATAGTGAAAGTTTAGTGAATTTGCCCAAGGCTACAAAAGTAGCAAGACAAATTAAGAAATATACCTAGTTTTATTTTAATTCAAAACACAGACTGTTTCTACTGCTCCATGCTATGTAGTTCAACAAAATTGGTAGTCATTGAGTTGAGATTTGAGTACTAAGCAACTTTAATAAGATAAGCACTCGAAATTCTTGGAACATAGTATTCAGTGGCTATTTCTACCAATTTTTAGAGTTGAGCAATAGAAATAAACATAGGTCTAGTGTTTTTTCACTCCCAAAATAAGAAGAACATAGCATGGGTCCTATTCAAAATCTCCAAAATAAGGTTGGCAGATAGTGATTGAAATAATTACACTTTTCTAAACTGAAGAACCAAACACCTCCCCTCCAAAAGATAATCTGTATAAATCATCACTCCAAATGCTTTTGGTCGAATAATCTTTACTTTTAAATTGGTCATCTCTAAGGACTCATTTCTTCAGCACGCATTTCAGATGGCTCTGTGATATTATGTTAATTTATTAATATCCACTCCAGAATAATGAGTACATTAAGGCTGTAGCCACAATATGGCATCAGGACAGGAATTATGAGGATTCATGGTACAAAAGAAAGGATAGAAATGACACGGAAGAGAGCAAAAGTTTCTTAAGTTAAGGGAGGCCTGCAAATGTGCAAAATATAGGAGAGAGAAGGGTAGGGGTTGCAGGGTAATTTTACAGAATTACTCAAGTGAGGGGCAGGCTAAGAAGTTAGCTAAAAATAGAGGTCAGTAGCACAAAATTCTACTATGGATAACCATGTTACCAGTGTACAGAAAAAAAATATTTAGTTAAAAAGAACACCCATGAAAGATAAAGAAGCCAGACTAAAGTGCAGGCTATCAGGTCTGGACCTAAGCATTCGGCACTAGAAAGAAATTGATTACAATTCAAGTGGAGCAGGGTGGTTCTACTAATTTCTTTCTTGAACAGAATTAGTTCTCTGAAGTGCTTCCAAGGTGGGTACTCCTAAGAATAGATAACTGAGGGAGTGAGATGGGGGGATAAAAGCAAATGATTACAACTGCTCTGTCTGTGCCTGGCAGGATATCTTCAAGTATGGAGGGAAAATGATGTCTATGGTAAAGTTCCAGGAGGAAGAGAGAAAATGCATTATTCAGAGCAATAGAGTAAAACTGTTGTTGCAGTCACACAGTCAGATACTTTTGTTCTTTTCTGCAAATTCCTAGAAGCTTTCCCTATTTTTTTTCTAACATTTCTCCATTTCTAAAAGGAATTGCATCAAATATACATGGAAGAAAATTTCACTGAAAGCACTTTTAAATGATACATAACCATAAGTGGGAAAGTTAATGTGTTAGATCTTTTCCCATTATTCTAACTACTCTTGCTAAGATCATTGCAAAAGATATGCAAATTAATAAAGATAGACATGCTGAAAAAATGTTAAGTTCTTATGAGCTATTATCACATATTATTTCAGTTTTTCAATTTAGGTAGCTTAATTCAGAGGTTTTTTTTTTATTGTGTATCAGGATGTGGCCAATGTCATATTATATTATACATATATGTCTAAAAATATGACATTTTAATGGAATAATATGAGTTAAAACTTAATAAATACTTAGATTACTAGGTACAGAGATTAAGGAAAATATCATTCATTAAATATCCCTGGGAAACAAGTTACTCCAGTTCATTTATAATCTGATGATCATTTTTAGCCTGATGTTTTGCTTATTTTTGTCAGCATTTGGAAAGATCACATTATTTTATCAATTTTATACAGAAATGGACTAATCAGCCAATGGGTAAATTATTATAACTCTTCAAATGATAGCCAGTAAAACAATCATAGTATGAGATGATTTCATGAAATTTAATATTGAAATATCTAAAAGTGATGCTTTAAAATTCTTAGATATTATAAAAATACCATAGATTTAGGTTTAGGCTATTACCTTCTCAAGTTTCAGAAAATATTACAGATAACATGTGACAGTAAGTAATTTCTATGCTAAAAAGTATCATTTAAATATACACCTAATTTGGAGGTTTTGCAAACAATTGTAAGCATTTCATGCTTTCATTTTTACTAGAGTCTTATAATTCATACAAACTGTCAATGTACAGAAATTTTAGGTTTATTTCTTAGTCAGCTGAGGACTTTTATTTTGCATTAGACATATATACTTTTCAATCTTAAATTGAAATGATTTATTAACATCATTTCACAAATATCTCCCAAATTTGGAATTTTCTTTAAGTACTTTGATCCTGTTTGCATTGTTTTCTAGTGCTTAATAATGAAAATGAAATGTAGACTGAATTGCACCAGTTTTTCCTACTTCCTGTCCCCGATAATTGTTGCTACATTCTTCTTTTTCTTAAAGAAGACAGATATCTTTATCAAATCTGATTTCAGTGATGTTCTATTCATTTCCTTTTTAACTTATTTTACATAGGAGTTATTCAATTTTAGAATAATTGATTTTTAAATATAGGACTTCTATATATGGCTTTAATTTTTCAATGGAAACAGGTCACTGTATATTTACATATGTGATATAATGCTATCTGATCACAAATCTGTTTTCTTTTTGTTCTCTGAAGATGACAAGGTGTTTCTAATAGAACTAGGGGATTATGCTAAGTAAAATAACCCAAATGGAAAATAAATACTGAATGGCTTTGCCCATATGTGGGATAGAGAAATAAAACAAAGAGTCAGAAAACATAAAATCAAAGCAAACCCTAGAAATATGATTGTAAAACTGAGGCTACCAGAGGGGTCAGGGAAGGGTAAAGGAGAAAGTGGGGGAGGGGGCACAGTGGACTGTGGTAGGGGATTATGGATGCCTTGGTGAGGTGGTGTGGTAGCACAGAGCCGAAGATGTGGGATCCTATAATCTGGGACAATATGCAGTGTGGTACATTAATGCCAGGTCAATAAAAATATTATAAAAAATAAAAATAATATAAAAAATATATGCAAATGCCAGAACCAAGAATACCTGAGGCAATATTGAAAAAGAAAAAGAAAATCTAACAGGTAATTAAATAATACGGTTTAGTGTTATTGTAGACAAAATAGGTAAAATAATAGAAGAGTGTGTCCAGAGAAAGGTCCACACATATTTGGTTACCTGATATGTGACCAACTGACAGTGTTGTATGATAACAATAGTGGTTACATTTGCATTGTGATGTAGGCTAGTTACTAGAAGAGGGCATGAAGGGTCTCTCTGGGTATCTAGTGTTGGTGTTTTTGATCAGATGTATTCTATTTGTGGAAATTCATTAAATTGTACAGGTAGATGATGCACACTTGTGCATATATTCAAACCTCAGTAAAAAGTGAAAATAAACAATATTTCATGCTATATATTTCTTAATTTTTTCTCTGCAAACTTTCTGAGACCTACGTTTGATTGTAGAAAAGTGTGACTGACACCTATTTTTTTTTTGAGGTACACAAATTTAGAAGTGAGAAACTTTAGTTAACTTGGTTTTTATTTAACTTTCATTTAATAAAAAACAAGTTACATATATCTTCTAGAAGTCATGTATAAAATAGCTATCCATTTTACCAAATTTACCAATTTAAGTTAAATGTACTATATCAACAAACATTTCAAAAGTTGCTAACATTTCTGTACTAATTAAGAAGGCAATTTTAAGTGCATTAACCTGGGAAGGAAGATGTGGAGGTAAGAAGAGAAATAATTGTGAGTTTCTATATTTTCCTCTTAAAATTGTGATTCTTAACCCTCATTCCCCTTTTTCTAGATGAGCAAACAGAAGCTAGACTGGTTAGTATAACTCAGTTTGAGAACACAATAAATGGTAAAACTAGAAGTTGATCTCAATTTCTTCTTACTCTATGTGGACAGGATAGGTCTTATCAATCTAAACTACATGTTCTTAACATAACACCTAGATACCTTTTCACTTTAATATGTAGTTTGATCACATCAGATTAAAGTATCCTTAATATAGAAATAGATGTGCAGTAAGTTCTATAAGCTCAGATTTTTTGTAATTTCAATACCATGGAAACAAATCTAAGAGTTCTGAATTACTCAAGTGTATACAAATATTAGCCTTAATTCAGTAAAGATAGTACAAAGTATTTAAATCCTATTGGAAATCAGAATCAACCTTAGAGTAAATTGACTATACATTCTTTCACAAGTAGGAAATAGACTAAAAACATTAACTGTTGGAATAATTATTCCAAAAAATGGAATATACTCATATAATGGAAAATACTCATTATGCACCTACATGTTATATATTGTGTATATATATGCCCTCTATAAAAAAAAAAAAAAAACTTGGTCTAAATTAAAAAAGCAATTGCATGTGATGATAACATAAATATTTATATTTGCAAGTGGAATATTTGAGGTATCAGACTCATATTTCCCAATCATCATAACCAGAGTATTTGTTAAAGACACTAAACCTAGTGACAATGGGGGCAATAATAATTTCAACGACACTGGGAAATTTGGTAGTAATAGAATTCATGAGGTAAACACAATTTTACGGATAACTTATTTTTGCAAACACTTAAGTTTTCTTTGTTGTAACACACAATTAGTTAAGACACACTGACACATTGCATTTGTGGATACAGCATACGAGATGAATTACTCTTGATTGACTTTGATGAATCAAGTTTATGAAGTTGTCACAATATATTTGCTTTTCCAAAAGTGAAAAAAAAAATAATGCTTCTCTAATGTTATTTTAAGGACATCACTTTAAAGCTAGTATCATTCCGAATGGAAAACCTTTTGCAATGCAACAGCAGCAACTTTAGATAAGGCAGAAAGTATTAAGTGGAAAGTGTAATGATGACTTTGAGAAGCACTTAAAAACATGAAAAATGTATTTTTCAAAATAGCTTTATAAAAGTTTACTCTGAGGAGAAATGACCAGATGGTAAGAAGCTGAAAGCAAGTAATTAATGAATGTCATAAATTATTATGTGATATAGAGGTTAGATGTTATTTGCATAAATCAAATTTATTTCACCTTCTAACAAGTCAGACTTCAAAATTATAAGTTAATGCAAATCAAAACTAGATTATCATTACAAATACATTGAAAAGGGCAAAGAAGCCCAATTGTTTTTCATTTTTTTTTCTTTTTCTACTGGCTGTCACAAAGAAATTTTATTGAATTCTATTCTCTATTAGCAAATGAAGGTGAGTTGTATATTACATTGACAGTACAATGGCTTTGAGCCAAGAAAGGAAACCAAGTCCAAAGAAGTCAAACATTGTTAAAAAAAATGCAAAACAAAACAAAACAAAAAACCACGCAAAATGTGGTACTAATATCTGTACTGTTTAAGGATTTGGATGCAGAAGAGTAATTTTAAAATCAATTGAGAATATATACTATAAAATTGCTTTCAGTGAAGTCTTATTAAAGGTAGGAATGACAGAATAAAAAATGAATGACTTGGATCTTGGAACAGTATGTCCTACAAGTCTTACAAAAAGTTAACTCCATTTAAGAATAAGTGACCTGCGGGCCTCCCCGTGGCCTAGGGGTTAAGTCTCAGTGCTATTACTATTACAGCCTGAGTTCCATCCCCAGCTAGGGAGCTAACCCACATATGGCACGGCAGACCTCTCCTGCCTCTGCGGCTCCTCTCCTTAGCAGTGTATTTAAGTAGATCCGCCTCTTCTGTTCCCAGTCTCTCTTTCTCGTGAATCATCTCAACCTCCTCTCACCACCTCCCACCTGGACCTCTGGCCAACACCCCAGTTCTTTTATGCAAACAAACAAACAAACAAAGACAATAAATAAGTGACCTGCAATGAAATTCACAGAATTAAGAGACCCCGTGCCCCAATCAAACTCTAGGACATTGCTCTCTTTGCAGTTGACCCCAACTATACATTCACGTCTCAGCCTCTCACTTTTCTAATAACTTTTTTCCTGTTCAAGAATTTCACATAAATAGAACCATACTGTCACATTCTTGTGTGTCTGATTTCTTTTTTTTATTATATGTATTTCTATTGTTATTTATATCTTTTACATTTTGTATTCCCCTTGGGTAACCCACCACCAATTCACCCGTGACCCATCTCCGTGGTCCCTTGTGTCCTTTTCTGCTCCATTTTGTGCCCTTATGCTCTCCTTCCCTCTTCCCCCACCCCCTCACTGTGTGTCTCTCTCCTATTTGGTTTCCCTATAGTCCTGTAATAAGTGAAGCCATTCAATATTTTTCTCTTTCTTTCTGGCTTATTTCGCTGAGTATGATCCCCTCTAGTTCCATCCATGTCGCTGCAAATTGCATGTGTTTACCTTCTTTGAATGCTGAATAGTATTCCATTGTGTATATGTACCACATCTTCTTGATCCAATCATCTATTTTTGGACATCTGGGTTGCTTCCATACCTTTGCTATTGTGAACAGTGCTGCAATGAACATACGGGTGCATGTATCCTTTTGGATTAGTGTTTTTGTGTCCTTTGGGTAGATTCCCAAAAGTGGTATTGCTGG